>JARHVA010009142.1:50000-60000 GCA_037957365.1 Torreya grandis | reverse complement strand
TTGAGCCTATGTTTGCTTTCCTTCTCCCTAGAAACTAATATCAGAGACATATAAAAGTACTGACATTACTGTCTTGACCTAACACAAGTGTTCTATGAAATGAAACATATTACAATGGTTGACCTAGGTGATTTAATGTGAGTTATCTCTTGAAAGGATTAGTATAAAAAATATTAGCCCTCATTTATTCCTCACCTAGGGTGTTAGTGCCCAAAATTGCATTTAAGTAATTAAGCCCTTGTTAAGTATGAATTCCTAATTTATTATCCCACTTCCTATTTTCAAGTTTTCATCAAATGTTAAATGTGTTATTAATTTGATATTTACTAGCCTTTAGTTTATCAAAATCTAAGTTGAATTCAAGTCTTAGCACTTTAAGGTATTTTGTCCCAATTACCCTAGCTTAGACCCCCTGATTTAAAATCATATTTAGTGGGAGAAAATTTAAGCGTAAACATTTTAAATATGTCAAGGACTTGGTTTTAATTTTTATACTAAATCTTGGTCATGTTTATTAATATTAACAAACCTTAGTCTAAAAATTCATAATGTTTGGCCCCTTTTATATCCTATAGCCCTTAGTCCATTTTATTTATTAGCATTGTCTAAATAATGCTTGGTCCCTTTGGTATATGCTTAATGTAAAAATTTAAGGTCTTATTTCATATTTATAAATATCCAAAGACCTTAGGATAAGTCCTTTATCCTAAGTTATGTATGTCTCAAGCTCTAACTTGGTAATTTTCCTTGTCAATTTTGAGGCAATCATGGTTGAGCTAGCATATCATGATTGAATGGTACATGTCAACATGGATTAAAATGATCTTAAAATGCATCATCAAGTTTGAATTTTTAATAAATCTTCGGATGAACATGGACACATCAAGATTAACCATCATGTGGACCTTATCAAAAATCCATTGGAATGTTGAATAAAGGATTGGACCCTATACATAGAGATCAATGATATACACTTGATCCATGAAAATGGGATCAATAGTGTAAAATAATGAAATCTGAAATAGAGATCAAATAAAAAATAGAAATAGAAAAGTCAATTTATTTATACATTTTATAAGTTTTCCTAGAAAGTATCTCATGGTCGAAGGATCTCATACAATAAATATTCTAGATGCCATGAACATCTCCTACCAATTTAGTGCTTTCATGTTTTTTCTATCTCAAGATACAAGCCTTTGAATTTGAATAATTTGTGTGATGGTTGTGTGGACATCATTGATGATCATATAAACATCAAAGTAGAGCTTAGTGATTACCCATTTGGGGCTTAAATTTGATATTCATGCAAAAATCAAAGATGTTCACATGAATGTCTAATGATGGGTGTATGGATGTAATATTTAAGCCACACCAATTATCCATTAGGACTTAAATTTGATGGTCATTAAAACATCTTTTATGGTCATGTAGATATCAAATGATGGCTATGCAGACATCAAATTTTAACCATGGAAATTATCGATGGGAGCTTAAGTTTGATGGTCATGAAAACATCATTGATGGTCATGTAGATGTCAAATGATGAGTGTGAAGATGTCAATTTTAAGCCAAGATTTTTTTTTTTAAAATGGCAAAGACATTGATGAGTAGAAGTGACATGTTGAAGCCACATAGGTATACACATCATATTCAATGACCCTACATAAGGTAGTTTATAGATATTTCACCACTAACACTAGGTTGACTAGGAAAATTGAAAATTAGGCATGATAACTCCTCATGAAATATTAGGATTTGAAAGTAATTGTAAATTTTTTAGATGGTTTTGGGTCCCCAAGCATTAATTAGGGCAAAGAGTGGGTTTTTTGGATATGTCAAGTGTCAGTTCTTAAATGTGACCCTAATGAATGGATGATGCATTAAACCCATTGGCTATTATAAAACATATATCTAACTTGTTTTTAGCATGTATAAAGAATGAGGGGTATTTCGATTTATTGGATTCTTGAGATACATTGGAAGTTTGAAGCTTGTGGACAAAACATATTATTGATAGTTGACATTATAGAGAGATGCCTTTCAAGAAAATGGACTAATGAGAAAACACTTGAAATGTGTTGATTTTACTATTAGGATTTTGGCATGCCAATATGAAGGGGTTTATGCTCACATAATTGATGATCTAGTGAAAATTTTAGATAAATCTTACATAAGAAAGGAAGTTTAAAAAAAAGGAAAAGCTAATTCTCATTTTATTAGAATTTAGTATGGATTTATTAACCCCTTATGTTCTCATTAGAATTTTTCCATAAGAGAACTTCCTAGGGGAATTATAAGTGCCAATTACAACTTGTAAATTTACAAATTAAAAATTTATGAGAGGGACTAGGATTTGCTCAAATAGGTCAAAGGATGAAAATAATGCATTTATGAATTAAAAAGGGGAAATAAGGAGGGAACGCTAAAAGGTAAAATATGTGAAAAGGAAAAATTTTAAGAAGCAAAGGTGAAAAATTCAAAATGTGAAAAGGCAAGTTAGACCAAAAAGGTTGAAGGCATCAAATAAACCTAGGTATTACATCTTATCATGGAAAATATATTATAGGTTTACATGATCGAGGTGGGACACTCTAAAAAATATAATTTAGATGGACATGGATATAAAATATTCCCAATCCATAATTGTAAGATAAGGTTGTTCCATGGAGTACATGAGGGGGAAGGAAGTTGTCCAATAGTTTCTAGTTATCTAATGGTAATCTAATCCATGATTCAGCTAAACACTTATTGAATTTGACTTTTGAATCATTCCCATATTATATTGACCATGAATTTTCCATTAATCCAAATCTTATAGATAATTTATTTAGAATATTAGGAGATATAAATAATTTTGTAACCCCTATTTCTACCAAAATGGAAACTAGATTTCAAACAAAATACTAACAATTATGTGGATGAAGCTTGGAATTCAATTTGTTGATTATTAGTTACCACATGAATACATTCCTAAAAAATTACCTATTGAGGAGTATAACCTTTGTTATTTGGCTTATCTTTGCTACATTCATGAGCATAATGGCAACCTCCACAAATGAAGCAACCTATAGATGGTCCTTACCATTCATCTTGTTGATTTTTATTGAAATCTCCTTTGAAATGATTGCATGGTTTCTTATTTCCTAAACCATTGTTGACTATAGAATTTTTATTTTTGAATTGACTCCTAGAGTCTCCACTCTTCTACTTCCAATTAATATTTCTAAAATTTGGTTTAGAAATTCCAAACTTTTTCTTAAACTTGTCCTTTACCTGACTAAGAAATTTCAACTTTTATTCCTATTTGAATATTCCCTCAAAGACTTGTTCCATGGTAGATGGTATATGAATCTCTACCTCTCCACCAATCTAGATTTTTAATCCCATGATGAACTTCTTATTATTTAACCTGTCATTAGACATGTACAGAGGTGCATACTTTAGATCTTTGTTGAACTATTCTTAGTACTCATTCACTGATAAGTCTCCTTGATTTAGATTCTAAAAATATATAATATTTTGGTTAAAGTATAGTTTTGGAAGCCAAAATAATCTAAAAAACATCATAAAATGATCCCATGTAGTGGTGGTCAAGTTAAAACTCATTTCCAACTTCTTATTGGCCCACCATATAAGTGCTTAACCATCTAGATGGTAAGTTCCACAAATTACTTTAGTGACCTCAAAGTAGTTTTAAATATCAAAATACTTCTCCATCTTATTTAACCATGCTTAAGATCTATCACCCAAAATAGTTCCATCAGACTTAGTTAGATTCACCTTTTTCATATCCTTAGCTAACTACACAACTACATGAAATCTCACATCCGGAGGGTTTTCTTGCTCAGTGGGATGTGATTTTAGTACATCCAAATGTTATTCCTATTCATGTCCATGACCTTCCTACTCTATCACTAAAATTTGATCCCTAGTTTCATTCATGATTATGAGAATTTGATCCAACTTTATTTCTTACTAAGTGGAAAATTAGTTAGGATCAAATAGAGGGTTATTATCATTGGCATCTAAAGGACCCTCTCTAGATACTCTAGCTTTAACCTTTATCTAATATGGTAAACAAAAGGATATAATAATTTTAGTAGACTCATTAGATCCTAGAGTTTGAGCCATAACTCTGATACCACGTGTAACATCCCTAATAGGATTGACTTAGAATACTGTGATTTTTTTAAAAATTAAATCAAAGTATTTTTTCATTATATTTCACTATGAGAGTCTAATTAATGATCCAGAAAAAGGACTCTAAGTATGTTAACTATAAAATAAGCACGTAACATCTATCTGTCATTGATCACTATTATTAAATAAAACAAAACATAACTAAATATATAAAGTAATTATATATTTATAGCTATAGCTAGTAGAAACATACATCTACTATTATCAATGTTCAATAAGTGAATAATTACATTTCATCATGGATAATTTTTCAATAATAATAAATACAATACAAGATATAAGATACAAGGCTCCATGGAGTATGAGTTCCCAAACTCGAATATCTATGATAATATCAATCATAGTCTCTAAATAATCACTATTATGGGGAGGAAGATCATCATATAAGTATTTTTACACACCAACAATGGACCATTAGTACCCCACACAATCCCCCATCAAGGAATGGCCCTCCCTTCATGGATGAGTACATAGTGAAGTGTACCATAAATAAATTCATTCTAACATGATATCACACAAGCATGTAAATTATAAATATGAAATGATAATATCTAACTAAGATTACTTTGGTTAAAGTTGTCAATGGTTATTGATGTCTTGGATCATTCAAACTCAAACACACCACTTGATCAGACTACCTTCATTTGACATTGGTGATGGTGATAAGATAGTAAAATCCATCTCACTACTCTATACAGGGGTATCTTATAAGGATCAGAAATGATCTATAAGGTGTCTTAAAAAATTTAAAATTTGAATTTGAGTTTAAAATGGGTTTTCCTACTAAAAGAGAATTTCAAATTTTCATAGTGTTTTAGTGGTCCTAAGTGAATATAGAACATGTGTAAATAGGAATTTTTTTCGTAAATGACCTTTTTGGTCTCTTAAAAGGTCATAATATTGGGTTTTAATACATATGTCATGTAAGAGTGAGGTGGTGATCCACCACCCTTCGTTGGACTAGGAGGTTGTTTGTAGGAACTTGATCAAGAATTATTTATAAATCTTATTTTTGGAGTGTATATATATATATATATGTATATATATATATATATATATATATATATATATATATATATATATATATATAAAGTTTTATATTATGTGAGAGGAAGTTTTTAGAGGTGGAAACCTCTCATCCATTTTAAGGATGATTAATAATGAAAATGTACATGAAGAAACTTACTAAATTAAGGACTTAGATACCTATTTTCTATTTACATTTAATTAACATGATTGAGACATAGCACCTTGAGTGTGCCTTGATAATTCAAATGGTAAGATATTTATGTTGAATGAATATTGATATTGTTGTGATCATGGAATATTATCTATTTTATATAGGGAGTGCTAATTATCTTGATATATTTCTTTATTTGGAGACATCTAATCTGTTAAATAATGAATGCATTATTCAGTCTAGTTTTAAGTAATAAACTAAGTATTTGATTCTTTTTCTTGTTGAAGTCTATGAAGGATTAGAATGAAACATATAAGTAAGGTTGAGATTAATATTGATTATGATTTACAATTGATAAAAATATGGTAAGATCTCATCTGATTATAGTATTTGTCCATTGAAACAAATAGTCTTTAGAGCTCAAGAAATTTGTATATTGTTCTATTTACATGGTAGTTAGTTTGGATATAAAAGAGATTTGAGTAAATTTTAATGGTAATTATAGATATATATAAAAGTATGGTATGTTAAAGAGTACATTGATGTTGAAATAGGAAACAAAACCCTGTATACCCTATTTGCAAAAGGTAGAATATAGTCATAAGGACTAAGTTATGTTAGATTGAATCTTGTTTTAGATTACAATGAGATTTTAAAGGGTTTAAGGTGGTCAAAGAAGGTGGAGAGAACCTTGATGTAGGTTTTGGATACTTTTGATGATTTAAGAATAGAGAAACATAGTTATTCCTATTTCCTACATGTAAAAGTAGTGTTAACCAACTGAGAAACCCTTATTGTGAATGATCTAAGGGTCAGAGTGATTTACTTAAAGAAGGAAAAAGATGAAAGAGGCATATAAATATATTTTATGACCATTTTTTTTGAAATGGTTTTTGGTTCAATTTATAAAACTTTGTGCACTCTTAGGTCTAGACTGAGACATAAAAACCCTAGCATAGGGATTTGGCTATAAAAAGTGTTTCCACTACCCAAAAAGGCCAAAAAATGGTCATTGGGTTTGTTTTATCAATACATATGTGATTTTTATGGTTTTAATTTTTTACCTTATATATTCTATACAATATTGACTTGAGGGTTTTGAACAGGGATAAATGGCCTAATTAAGGACTATGAGAGTTGAAGAAAAAGGGTATAGATGTGGAGTTGAGACTAGTGGTGAATGGTGAAGATAGAATAGCCAAAAAGAACATTGAAAATATTTTAAATTTTATTTCAAAGTTTTTTGATACTCCAAACCAAGGATGAGTACCCAAAACATGGTTAGTAGAAGGCTAAAGCTAGGAAGGTGCTTGTGAGGAAAAAGTGAGCAACTAGTTTGGATTAGGTTTTTCAGAAAGGATAATAAAAGGAGTATTATAGTAAGATATAAGGTTTAAAGTGTTTAACATTATAATTGTGTTTGATTTCCAATGCAAAGGACATTTTGGCTTTAAAGTATTGAGAGAGTGTCTTGAAGGCAAAAATGAGTATAAGAACAAATTTGTATTTAGTTTGTTCAAAAGTGGTTTATTGATAGTATAAATTTCATCTAAAACTAGTATAGCATGATCATATGAATCATTGTGAATTAACCTTATAGTTATTATTGCAAGATTACCAAAAAGCCCATGGAAAATCAGTTTTTAATGATTACATGACAAAAGGAGATTCTTGGATGAAGGACAAAGGCAGAGTTTGGTAAAAAAGTGTATTATCTCTACATCACTACTTAGTACCAACAATATGAGATTTTTTAAGACATATATATCCAACATAATGTTAGGACCTAGGAACACAATTGACTACCAAACAACTAAACATGGAATTAAACTAGAATCATAAGTAACTAGAATTTAGAAATAACATAGAATATGAGAGACAATACCCAATTGTATTAATACTCTTCTAGAAGGAAATACAACAAAGAAGATGCCACAGTATTCTTCCTTACACTCCTCTAGGGCTCCCACACCTCTAGGGCATAAACAATAAATCTCTTCAAGAGCTCACTCTCTCAACTATGGTCACAACAAACAACTCAAACACAGAGCTGTTGTTCACCTCTAACTAGTCAATATCACTACTGCCAGTACCAATCGAGTATACACACATACTCCAAGTAGATCTCACCTAATCTTGCTCCTTGATGTGTTGTTGTCACCTTTGATCTTGCTACCCCATAGATCTCCTTTGACCTCGCACACACACACCTACAGATCAATAGACCGTACTTACCACATGTAGATCTCCTTCTTAATCTTACACACATGTAGAGAAACCTAATCTTACATACCATGAAGAACACTTGTCCTCCAAACCAGCACCCCTGTGGATCTTCTACCAGACCTTGCTCTCCCATAGATCTACCTGATCATACACACTTGGCACTGTGGCACTAGGAGGAGCCAACCATGCTCTCTTCCTTTTGAAGGAGCTAACCTTGCTCTCTCTATCTAGCACCTAGGGAATCCCTGCTTTGATCCGTCACACTTTACAATACAGCCCATGAGTCTCTTAAATAGATATCATGCAAACAATAATTAGACATCCAATTACAATAATTAGATCCATAACTCCAAGACTAAAATTAGCCTTTAACATGTAAACAACTGGTTCATTAACAAACTATTTATGAACTAACAGTTCTGGAACCACACATGTGACCGACGTCAGTCCTTGTCTGGCTAGAGATGATCGACATCGATCAATCCTTACCAATGTCAGTTGCTCTTCTCACTGTATATGACTAACATCGATTAATTAGATTGATGTCCATTGTTCTACAACTCAGCAACCTCTCAACAACCTCCTCCATGTCTACATCAGTGAAGCTTTTAGCTCCAAAACCTAACAATCTCCCACTTGGAGATAAATAGCTACACTGTACCTGTACCTATACATCATCTAATTTTTTTCCTAGCTTGTATCCCTCATCAAGCTCAATCTTGAAGACCAACCACCACACAACCTATGGTACAACTCCTATCATCTAAGTAACCTACCATATTTGAAGTGCCTGACCCTGCATAACATGTCGACCTACTGCTGGTCCCTTTCAAATACTTGAGAATCCACTAAATCAATTTCCAGTACTTCCTTCCCAAATTGGCCACAAACTTGATGACAACTCCCACTATCGAGAAAAATTAGGGAGTACACAAGTACTTAACCTCATCATGTGATTGGGGACCCTGTTCTATGAAATATCCATCCATAGGTGTGTTGTCTGGTTTTACATCATGCACTACCTTCACACAATCATCCTGTGACAACATCAACTTGTGATCTTCCAAAGAATTACTCATGCCAAAGAATTTCTCTGCTCCCAAATTCTTCATGACATACCACTGAACTAACTTTACCTTTAGCTCAGTAAAACCCTACATGTGTGACCCTACAACAAGCATACACACAACATACAATAATAGGACAATGTTTTAATCATCATCCAACCTAGTAAAGAAAACACAATGGTTATAATGATGCTAAATAAAGCCCTGCTTTGTCATACACCTATCAAACCTGTACCACTATCCTGCAGCTTCTTGAAGACCATATACCCTGGCCTTCTATCTCACCTGTCCATTCTCTCTCTTTTTTAACCTGGCTGGCAACTCTACCAAATCTACCATTTGGTTTTCTTCCAAAGAATTCATGCCATGCTCCCACTGTTTCCTAGATCCTACCTACTCTGCTTCTTTAAAACTTCCTAGTTCTTGACCATCAATGAGCAACAAGTAGTGTAAAGAAGGGGAATAATGAATTTGAGGCTTACTTACACTTTCAGTCCTCCACATGGGCATTTGAAATTCCTTGATAGCTTGTTGTCCACCCAAAATCCATTCTGATAGTGACCGGTGTTGGTCACCTCCTAGTCTACACTCGACTGACGTTGGTTCCATGCGACTGACCTGACTACCGACACTGGTTCCCTGACTGACATTGTGTCTACCTGCCCAGCACCACTAACTTCTCTAGTCTGCACATGACCGACATCGGTGCCTACCTGTTCGATGTCAGTTCCCCCTAACCGATGTCGGTACCTGTGTTTCCTTTTGAGTGATGAATTTTTACTCGTGAGCTTACTTTGAATCAAAACCCTATCCAAACTGCCCTGCTCAGAAGTATCTAGCCCCATCTATTGATCTCTGTCCATCATCTCCTCTAAGAACACCAAGGCTTTCTAGTTCTTAAGTTTGTCAAATACATCAGACTTCTTTTTCCTACAATAAATCCAATCCTTTCTTGTAGCATCCCACTACTCACAAAAATCTTGATCTATGCTCTCCAAAGTTAAACTCTTACCATTTGACTTAAGAACATCCATTCCCTTCTCACTCATGTGACCAAGCCTACAAAGCCACATCTTTGCAACAGAAGTGGAATCAGTAATACAAGTAGATAGATAAAGAGTACCTACTTTCTTACCACATGCTAATTCAAGTGTTCCCTTGGAAACATTCCAAGATTCCACTATGAGAGTTAGTGTGCATCTCTCATCACCCAACTTTCCTATAGAAATTAGCTGCATCTCCAGGACTAGGACCTACACGACCTCCTTTAACACCCATGTGTTAGTTGTCTGCAATTTCAGCCGCACTTCCCCTTTGCCAATACTTT
>JARHVA010009142.1:0-45000 GCA_037957365.1 Torreya grandis | reverse complement strand
ACCTTATATAATTCACTATGCATTACATACAATTTGATTCATGCTATATACAGTATATACACTTAGTCAATGATCTAGATGCTATATACTTAGGTTTTTGTTTGGTTATAATACATCATGATTCCATACATATCATTGATATGGTTTGTATAACAAAAATTCATAATTCTTACTATTAAGATTATTGCAATTCATATCCATTTATGCATAAGTAGTTCATGATAACAAGTAGATCCATTTATGAATATATATTATTATATTACATAATAACGATTATGTTTTATTCTATAATTCCTATTATTCCTTACTTATCCAAGAATTCCTAAGGAGAGGTATTTTCCAACCTTGTTAATAAGGGGGGCCATAAAGAGTCACTCACTAAGTTTTTATAAGCCTTATCACATATAAAAATGGTATAAATAGAATTACCCATTTTTTTCCAATAGTAGTTTAAGATGAAAAATTAAATTCTTAAAAATTTCACCTTGAATCAAAACTATAACTATATTGGGATAATTTCCGAGTAAAAAAATCATCATAACTATGTTGGCATACTTCCTTCACCAAAGAAAAATCCTAGTAAGAACCTTATGAATTTATGGAGGCACTTACCTACCCCACCTCAAAGCTTAGAAAGAAACCTATTTAATTCCTATAATTTATTACCTTCCTTCATCTAGATCATAAGAGTAGACCTTTAAAATTTCTACATGTCCTTCTTTTCTTCTCACAAAGGGGATGGGATCATTGTTTCTATAAGTCTTAGGAACAATAACCTCAAGAGGGATTACTCGACATAATTTATATCCATGTGGTCGAGATATCATAAGACCAAATAAATTCACTAGATGATTATTCCTTTTCCATACATGATAAGTAGGTCCTCCATTATGATAGAGATAAGTCCCACTATATACCTTATATAATTCACTATGCATTACATACAATTTGATTCATGTTATATACATTATATACACTTAGTCAATGATCTATATGCTATATACTTAGGTTTTTGTTTGGTTATAATACATCATGATTCCATACATATCATTGATATGGTTTGTATAACAAAAATGCATAATTCTTACTATTAAGATTATTGCAATTCATATCCATTTATGCATAATTAGTTCATGATAACAAGTAGATCCATTTATGAATATATATTATTATATTACATAATAACGATTATGTTTTATTCTATAATTCCTATTATTCCTTACTTATCCAAGAATTCCTAAGGAGAGGTATTTTCCTACCTTGCTAATAAGGGGGGCCATAAAGAGTCACTCACTAAGTTTTTATAAGCCTTATCACATATAAAAATGGTATAAATAGAGTTACCCATTTTTTTCCAATAGTAGTTTAAGATGAAAAATTAAATTCTTAAAAATTTCACCTTGAACCAAAACTATAACTATGTTGGGATAATTCCCGAGTAAAAAAATCATCATAACTATGTTGGCATACTTCCCTCACCAAAGAGAAATCCTAGTAAGAACCTTATGAATTTATGGAGGCACTTACCTACCCCACCTAAAAGCTTAGAAAGAAACCTATTTAATACCTATAATTTATTACCTTCCTTCATCTAGATCGTAAGAGTAGACCTTTAAAATTTCTACATGTCCTTCCTTTCTTCTCACAAAGGGGATGGGCTCATTGTTTCTCTAAGTCTTAGGAACAGTAACCTCAAGAGGGATTACTCGACATAATTTATATCCATGTGGTTGAGATATCATAAGACCAAATAAATTCACTAGATGACTATTCCTTTTCCACACATGATAAGTAGGTCCTCCATTATGATAGAGATAAGTCCCACTAGGTGTTAGATTTATTCTCATTTATACTAAGGGATAAATCATGCCTTTTAGTTTCAAGATAGACTTTGAATGTACAAATAATGGAATCAAATATGAATCCGTATTACTTGACATGATCACTTAAAAATATTTTTTCATTTAAAACTTAAGGATCCAAGGAAACTCACATTTGGTTGAAAGTGAAGTATATGAGGTATATCAAACCAAGACCTAACATATTTAGTAATATAAGACCAATTTACATGATATCACTATAGATTTAGAATTCATTTCTATATAATCAGTCCACAAGGAGAGAAACCAACTTTATGAATCCATGGTTGCTTCATCTTAATGCTTTGATCGTCATCCATTTATACTATATTTCAATTTCATAGTTTCAATCAAGACAAAACCTCTTGTGGATAATATTCTAATGACCAAACATCACCCATATAATAAAAATGATGGTCAATTAGTTATTGACTTAGCTAATACTTATGAAGATATTTTTTATTTTGTATATGAAATTTTATGATTATGTATCACCTCAGTCTTGTACATTTGGAAATCTTAGACCCTAGATATTTCTCATAGTTATACACGTACTTTGATTCTAAAAGACTTGCATCTTCTATATATTCTTCCCCTTGGCCCATCTCTTAGATTAGACTTATATTGATGACATAGATCCCATCTTTCCTAGAATTCTTAAAATGCACTTGGATTTCACCTCTACAACTTTTGAGCCTATGTTTGCTTTCCTTCTCCTTCGACACTAATATCAGAGACATATAATAGTACTGACATTACTATCTTGACCTAACACAAGTGTTCAATGATATAAAGTTATCCAATTTAAAATGAAACATATTATAATGGTTGACCTAAGTGATTTAATGTGAGTTATCTCTTGAAAGGATTGGTATAAAAAATATTAGCCCTCATTTATTCCTCACCTTGGGTCTTAGTGCCCAAAATTGCATTTAAGTAATTAAGCCCTTGTTAAGTATGAATGCCTAATTTATTATCCCACTTCCTATTTTCAAGTTTTCATCAAAGGTCAAATGTGCTATTAATTTTCTATTTAATAGCCTTTAGTTTATCAAAATCTAAGTTGAATTCAAGTCTCAGCACTTTAAGGTATTTTGTCCCAATTGTCCTAGCTTAGACCCCCTGATTTAAAATAAAATTTAGTGGGAGAAAATATAAGCATGAAAATTTTAAATATGTCAAGGACTTAGTTTTAATTTTTATACTAAATATTGGTCATGTTTATTAATATTACCAAACCTTAGTCTAAAAATTCATAATGTTTGGCCCCTTTTATATCCTATAGCCCTTAGTCCATTTTATTTATTAGCATGGTCTAAATAATGCTTGGTGCCTTTGGTATATGCTTAATGTAAAAATATTAGGTTTTATTTCATATTTATAAATATCCAAAAACCTTAGGATAAGTCCTTTATCCTAAGTTATGTATGTCTCAAGCTCTAACTTGGTAATTTTCCTTGTCAATTTTGAGGCAATCATGGTTGAGCTAGCATATCATGATTGAATGGTACATGTCAACATGGATTAAAATGATCTTAAAATGCATCATCAAGTTTGAATTTTTAATAAATCTTGGGATGAGCATGGACACACCAAGTTTAACCATCATGTGGACCTTATCAAAAATCCAATGGAATGTAGAATAAAGGATTGGACCCTATACATAGAGATCGATGATATACACTTGATCCATGAAAATGGGATCAATAGTGTAAAATGATGAAATTTTAAATAGAGATCAAAGAAAACATAGAAATAGACAATTCAATTTATTTATAAATTTTATAAGTTTTCCTAGAAAGTATCTCATGGTTGAAGGATCTCATAAAATAAATATTCTAGATGCCATGAACATCTCCTACCAATTTAGTGCCTTCATATTTTTTCTATTTCAAGATACAAGCCTTTGAAGTTGAATAATTTGTGTGATGGTTGTGTGGACATCATCTATGATCATATAAACATCAAAGTAGAGCTTAGTGATTACCCATTTGGGGCTTAAATTTGATATTCATGAAAAAATCAAAGATGTTCACATGAATGTCTAATGATGGGTGTATGGATGTAATATTAAGCCACAACAATTATCCATTAGGACTTAAATTTGATGTTCATTAAAACATCTTTGATGGTCATGTAGATGTCAAATGATGGTTACGCAGACATCAAATTTTAACCATGGAAATTATCGATGGGAGCTTAAGTTTGATGGTCATGAAAACATCATTGATGGTCATGTAGATGTCAAATGATGAGTGTGAAGATGTCAATTTTAAGCCAAGATTATTATTATTTTTTTAAAAGGGCAAAGACATTGATGAGTAGAAGTGACATGATGAAACCATATAGGTATACACGTAATATTCAAGGATGCTACATAAGGTAGTTTATAGATATTTCACCACTAACACTATGTTGACTAGGAAAATTGAAAATGAGGCATGATAACTCCTCATGAAATATTAGGATTTGAAAGTAATTGTAAATTTATTAGATGGTTTTGGGTCCCCAAGCATAAGTTAGGGCAAAGAGTGGGTTTTTTGGATATGTCAAGTGTCAGTTCTTAAATGTGACCCTAATGAATGGATGATGCATTAAACCCATTAGCTATTATAAAACATATATATAACATGTTTTTAGCATGTATAAAGAATGAGGGGTATTTTGATTTATTGGCTTCTTGAGATAAATTTGAAGTTTGAAGCTTATCGACAAAACATATTATTGATAGTTGACATTATAGAGAGATGCCTTTCAAGAAAATGGAGTAATGAGAAAACACTTAAAATGTGTTGATTTTACTATTAGGATTTTGGCATTCCAATATGAAGGGGTTTATGCTCACATAATTGATGATCTGGTGAAAATTTTAAATAAATCCTACATAAGAGAGGAAGTTTAAAAAAAAAGGAAAAGTTAATTCTCATTTCATTAGAATTTAGTATGGATTTATTAACCCCTTATGTTCTCATTAGAATTTTTCCCTAAGAGAACTTCCTAGGGGAATTATAAGTGCCAATTACAACTTGTAAATTTGCAAATTAAAAATTTATGAGAGGGACTAGGATTTGCTCAAATAGGTCAAAGGATGAAAATAATGCATTTATGCATTAAAAAGGTCAAATAAGGAGGGAACCCTAAAAGGTAAAATATGTGAAAAGGCAAAAATTTTAAGCAGCAAAGGTGAAAAATTCAAAATGTGAAAAGGCAAGTTAGAGAAAAAAGGTTGAAGGCATCAAATAAGCCTAGGTATTACATCTTATCATGGGAAATATGTTATAGGTTTACATGATCGAGGTGGGACACTCCAAAAAATATAATTTAGATGGACATGGATCTAAAATATTCCCAATCCATAATTGTAAGATAAGGTTGTTCAATGGAGTACATGAGGGGGAAGGAAGTTGTCTAATAGTTTCTAGTTATCTAAGCAAGTGATTAAGGGGATCCTTAGGAAGTTACACATAAATATAAAGTTTATTTGGACTCCATTATGAATATACTCCTTCCTTCTCACTTGAAAGGCATTTCCAGCCAAGAAATCATAATATTTTCTTCAAGTCTTCATCATTTCTTGTAGAGGTAGTTATAACAATGATTTTAATTACAATTACATGAAGGTGGAAAAGGATTCATTCTAGCTAGGAACATCTTGGTGGGACTTTGGCAATTACAGGTTGAAACCCTCACTCCTACATTTGAAATGGGTAAAAAATATATAAATAGGGGGGCTTCTCCTCTATTCAAGGGTTGGTCATTATGTTGATTGTTGTTGGTATTTATTTATCTCCAATTTTGGGCTCTTGAATGTTTTTGGATCCATTACTATGTGTAAATATTATCTCTCTTACTAAAATGGTTGTACTTGTACAACCATTAACAAGATTTGAGAGAATGTTTATGTCTATAATGTCAAAATATCAAACTTATCATGCTTGTCCCCTTGATAGTATTTTGAAAACTGATGGATGTAAGGTTTCTTTACAAGTTAATGAAAGTGTTTATGGTTATATGTTATTTCCTATTGATGAAGTGCAGTAATGTGTTTTGAAGTTATGTTAATTGGATATTTGGGATTGTGTTCATTATTGGTTATCATTCTAAGTATAGATATAGATTATAAACACTTTTTTAATTATTTTTGGATATATTATTTAATAATTTATTAGGGAACCCTAGGTTTGTGGAGTTGATAGGGAAAAGCATTTGAAAGCTTAGTATCAATGTATGTTCTAATATTTCAGGGATCATTTGACATTTGCTTTATTTTATATTTGAGTTTTCCATACATCTTTACTAAGGATAATGTCATGAATGTAGTAAGATCCCTTATTAATTGAAAACTACCAACACACCACCATGCCCTTCCTTTTTATAATTAAAAAATATCCTACCATACAAATGAAATAGTCCTTGTCGCATATCATAAGTGTTATTTTTCTAAAAATTCATAATATATTTCTCATATAACATTTATTTTCATCTTGTGTTTTAAAGCTTAGCATTACAATCTTTCATTGTACCCTAATATTGATAATTATTTAGGATGAAGGTTGTAAGCACTTTTATATTTATCTTCAATAGCTTGTATGTGAGTTAGATCATTTGTGCATTCCTTGTGACAACCCTTTACAGATGGAGTGATTGTGTTCAGTTTTGTTCTAGTTATATATTTTTTTATTTTGTGCCAATAATCCCCATGGAGGTTGAATTGTATAATCTCTCCATGTGAGCAAGCTACCCCATAGGTCCTGTTACCTTGGTTTATGTAGAGAGAAAATTAGTAGGGAGCTAACCATACCCTTTGTATGTGCCTCTCAGTCATTTTATATATCTAGTCCATTCTATATGTCAAACCCTTCTTCAGCTACAATGACATAGTAGCAAGTTTATCATATTTGTTTACCATTTTATTCAAGTGTGGAAGGCTAAGTGTATGAGGTGTACAACTTAGAACCAACACTTTATTAGCACCATTGTTGGTGAACACTTGTAGAGAGTTGTGAGTATTTCAAGTTTGAAATTTCTCTGCTTGTTATTTTCTATATTCATACTATCTTGGTCGTCAACATTATAACACTCTACTAGGGGTATGCTCAGATTTGAGATATTTGATAATTTGACATCTCTAATTTTATTATACAAATGTTAAAATTACATGCTGAAAGGTGTTTTATCCACTTTTGAACATATTCTAAGGAATTTAGTGTCTTTGCCTTTTGTCTCATCATTTACTTTAACAAGTTTAATTTCAACATATATCATAATAGTTTATCAACTGTTATAACTTTAGAAGTTTGATTCTAGTGGTGACTCCAATCTTATCATTTTGTTTCAAGGAAGACAAGTGCCTAGTTTGAATACCTATGTTAACTTTCATCTTTGAGTATTTTCTTATATGAAAATCTGGAATGATTGAGATCATCCTTCAAAGGTGATTCATACAAATAACTTGTCTCACCCCTAAGTTTGCATCAAAGATGAAGTAGACAAGTTTGGAGGCACGCTGAAGAGCATTGTGTAGCTATAAAATATTTCTTGGAATCTCAAGATCCTAATAATCTTGAATGTTTTATTCAGATCCTTATGATTGAGGACTATCATATCTATCAAAGTAACTCTAAAAATTATAGACTAATTTATTATCCAACTCCCTCTCAACTAGGTGAATCCCCTCCTCGGTGTGAACCACTAAGTCTACCTTATTCACCCCCTCACATACCTTTGAAAATTATTCTAAAACCTTCAATTAAAATAATAATGAGGCATAGGGATCTAGATGAGAATGAACATCTTGCATTCTATGCTAATAGATTTAATCCTATAAATTTTGATCACATGGAAGGTTACCCTAGTGAAGTCTTGAATAAAGTAAGGAAATTCCTTCCAAAATTCAAAGGGAACAATGTAGTGAGTGGTGATCAACACTTAAGAGAATTTAAAAATATTGCTTAAGATTATGAGGTTGAAAATGAGGATTTTTTTTGGTACACATTGGAGGAACATGCTCATGAATGGTTTAATTATCTTCCCAGTGGATGCATTGATTTGTGGTAAGAAAGGAGGAATGTTTTCAAAATGTAATATGGTGATAGAATTGATCCAAGATTCCTTTTGTATGAATTTGAAAACATCAAGAAGAACCCCAATGAGTGCATTCAATACTTAAATACATGATTTGACAAAACTATCATACGGTTGCCTAAAAACATTAGGCCCAATGATACAGTGTGCTTGATAAAGTATTGTGATGCCTTCGATAGAAGGCTACAAACTACTTGAGGGGATAAGGCTCCCATGAGCCTACTGTTATCTTTCAATATGGCTATCCAAATTTCAAATAACATAAAGGTTGTGGGAAAGCATATTAACATGTAGGATAATGTAAAATTGGTCAATCTAAAAAAGACACGGTCCATAAATATAACCAACCTTGAGGGAACTAATAAAACATTAGCCTTTGCTATCAAATAAATGTCATACAAGTTGGCTATAGATGAGAATGGGATCTCTCATGTGTCTACTAGTCAATAGAGGGATCTAAATCTGAATCAAACATAAGGAAGGCCTAATTTCCACCATCGAGATAATGATAGATGGAAGAGGCCTGCATGTGATGAAAAATAGAATGAAATCAGAATAGTGGGGCTAGAAAAGAAGTTTTTAATCTATTAGAAGCCAAAGTGAATGTGGTAGGTTGTGACATTGATATTGATTGGTGTGAAAAGTGCTTCCTTCCACATCCTCCATGTGATAAAACTAAATTGATTGATGAATATGTAGATGAAACTAAGTCTATGTCATTCAATGATGAGATTATGATGTTTAATTATCAAAGTTCATGAAGCAAGATGTTTTCCTCCATGGAATTGCTGAGTATTACCATGGTTGATTAGTTTTAGAGTGTAGTATATAAGGTATACATCCCAACTTGTGAATTTGATTATGATGTTAATATGGCACAAGTGTATGAATTTCCTATTTATTATTTTTATTTTTCAAGATAAATTATGACTAAGAATTATGATGGGGGATTCCATCAATTGAAGATAGACAACTATTAATTAATGCAGTAATTGCCTAAGAGAAAGAATACTACTTGAGAAGTAGGAAACTAGATACTACCCCTCAAGTTACTACCCCTATAAATTCAAGGGAAGTGGATGCAAGTAAGGAATCTAAGAAAACTATAACAGTCCCTAATACTTTCAAACCTATAGCCATTTCCAAATTCACTAAGCCTAAAGGTACTCCGACTAAAAATAAAGCACCTTTATTATCTAGTATCCCTAATCATGTGAATGATGCTAAAAAAATCCACCTTTAAAGACTATTGATAAGCATGAAAATTGATTTAACTTATTTTAGGAATAACAGAGTTTTATTCCTATTTTAGTTAAGGGTCTAGATTATTAAATTAGTACAAAGTATAGCAATAAATATTGTTCTGATTTATGCAATTGTTTATCTTTTTCACCTTCTAAAAATAATAATAAATAAGAAGAAATATAACTTAGCTATAAAACAGACTGAGATGGATGATATAAAGGTTGAAAATGGCTATGTAGGACTAGGAATGTATTTTAAACCTAAATGTGGCTTTAATTGGGGAAAAGGATAGGAGAAATGAAAAGTGGACACTTTGGTGTCCATCATTATTGTCCATTCCTAATGTTATTGTCCAAACTGATCAGAAAGAACTTAAACTTTTTGGGTAGTTGTGTTATACTTGTGTAAGCATGCTTGTGAAAAATCAAGTGTTGGTCATCAATGAAACTCATAATGGATCTAAGTTTGTCTTCAAACCCTAACCCTCTATCATGCTTGATAAAATGACATTTGAGTCACTTGATAAATAGGGGGGTTAGTGTGAAAGATGTAATGAATGTGTAATCCACACCTCCTATGTGTACATGTTGTCCACATACCAATACTTTGAAGAGGGATAAAGTCATATGTAGTTCTCCCACCTAGTGTGCTTTATGTAATAGTGTGATGCAGATGTAAATTCTAATTTGATAGTGTTTGAGGTGGCTAGGGACTGATATGAGGATTGGAGTAGGTTTATAGCTATGCTAGGTGATTATGTGCAAATAATAGGTAGGTTTTCCTTAGTGATTTATTTATATTATTCCTTTCTTTGTAATTTTGGTCACCTCCTTTGTAAACGAGTTTTGAATGTGATTTTATAGGGAATAATTGGTCATGGGTCATATGTATTCATGTTAGGATAACCTAATTAAGGATAAGGAATAAATGAAAATTACCATTGGGGCTCAAAGTGCAAATGGATAGGACCACTAAAAATGAGACACTTTTTATGGGGTGGTATAGTCCAAATGGAGTGCTCCTATCTTATAGGCTTGGGACCTAGGGAAACAAGATTGGCATGGAGAATATTATCTAGATGAGGTGGAATCACTATTTATAAGGTTTTACATGATTGGTAATTAGAAAAAAAGTGTCTATAAGGGTTTAAAGAGTATGCAAAATGAACCTATGGATGGGGTGTCACAAGCCACATTCAAACTACCAATTTGGACATTTTATATGATTGATTTTAGCCCCACTTCATTATATTGATGCAATAAATTGAAATACTAGGATAAAGGAAAAATAGAAAGTGTACCTAAACTTGCTTCCAAAGGTGAAGCCTATGAACATGTGTGATGTTGAGTGTGCATAGAGAGAGCACATCATGAAGCATAAATCTTCAAGAGAAAACAAGTAGTAAATAAGTTATTAATAAACAAATTATCTATAAAGTAAGAATGTATAAAGGTTGGGTAAAAGAGAGTGGAAGAGAAAGGAACAAATACACCTCATTAGGTATGTGAACCAATACAAAACTTGTGGTGATGTTGAGTGTATTGAGTGATGCTGGGTATGTACTAGACTAAAATTAATGTCAAAAATGAAGTTGTGTACTCAATTCCTTGAGGGTGGATTAAGAATACAAAGGTTGGGCCTTTGGCTCCATCATTTTACACTATGTACTAAATCCATTTGATTATGCATGTGTTAATTGATGTTTTGACTATGTGTCTAATCTCTTTGAGTAGGTGGCTCAAGAAGATGAAGGTTAGATAGTCCTTTTGATCCATCATTACCCACTAAGTGTGAACTATGAACTAATATCAGTATGAATGTGTGTCATATGAGATGGCTCATGAATCCCATTAATGTTGTGTAATCTGACAACGTGGAGTGGATACCTGAATGTGTACTGAGAACTAGGCCAATCTTGACCACTCTAAAAGGTGGATATTAGGCTTGTATAAAAGTTAATATTAAACTAAGAACTAGGATTATATGAAAGCCATTTTGAAATAATGCCAACCACCTACAAATGGAATAAGGTGAAACTATTAAGAATATCTAGGTAATATAATGAACTAGAAATAAAAGAAGGTAAGTGCTCCATGCACATTACCCCCAGTCACTACTTTTGATAACATGGATTCTAATCTAGAATTTTTACCAACTACCCAATCTAAAACTAGAAGTGAGAGCTATCATTTTGTGCATGATGCCCCCTATGTATAGATAATCTGAGTAAAATTATATTAAAAACACCTAATCTAAATTGGATTGTAGCTGACAAAACTATAATTGACCTTATATTTCCATCTATTTTTGTGAATTTTGGGTTTTTATCTATTTGGAGAAGAGAACCAAAAGTGGATGCTTTGTTGTAGGGAACTATAGTCCAAATGGGGTACTCTTATCCTTTACTATTTTTGATTAATTTTCTATGTTTATCCCTATTTTTTTGGTCTATTATACATATTTTTAATTCTAATTTCAATTTTGAGTGTTCTAAAAACTGATTTTGACTAATAGCGGGCTCTACTCTTTGTGACAAAACCCCTATTTATTACTCCCTCTTTTGAAGGTAAGAATGAATGCGCTTATAAGAAAGAGTCATGCAAGTGTATTATGGTATGAAATACATGATATAGAAATGATGATCAAAAAGATGCCTCAAGATATAACATAGTTTGTGTTGGATATTTTTAGATCAACATGGGTATGCCTAGATAGATGTAATAATGTAATAGTATGTGAAATATACTAAATTGAAACAATAAATCTGGTTAGTTTTCAATGAGGGATAGAGCATGATTTCCATCATGGCATCCAAAAAGGAAAGATAATGCATGATGTGGATCATGAAATTTAAAATAAATGAGAAGTAAATAAGAATATAAGCACGTAAGGCAAGAATAAAGAAGCATACAATAGAGGCCAAGGGGCCAAGAAAACAAGGGACATGGGTACATGTCACTTAAACTAATAAAAGTAAACATAAAAGGCATGTTTAAATTTCCATATATACATATAATTAGAAACAAGTAATATTGGAACAAGGGCCACAAGAACATATAAGAGTACAATTAAATGACATTGGTAAATGTCTTAAGGCACACACAAGTAAAAAAAAGGAACTGAGAAATGCAATCACATCTAGGTACTCAAAGAAAGGAATGAGGGCATGTAAATTTTTGAAATAATATAACATTTAACTAATCAAAGAAAAAAGTGAAGGTATGAAAAACATTTAGTACAAGACTAGGTAGATGCTAAGAAAAACACAAATGCTATATACTAGTGAGTGTTGATAGAATAATCTATGTAATCTAGTAAGTAATGTACATTAACATGATAATTAGAGTGATTCATGTAGGAATGGCATAACATAGATGGTTTAAAAATGTATTATATGGCCTTGGTGGGTAGATATGTTGATATATGTCTCAAATATAAAATTAGGATGCCCCCTCAATGGGTAGTGTGAAGCAATCAAAGATCTGGGTGTCACTACATAGACTCAAATAAGATCAAGTGAAACATGTTAATGTAGATAAACCAACAAATAATAGCATATCTTAGCTAAATGTAAGTCTAGCATGGTATTAGAAATGTGAAGAATGGATAATGTGTATAATTGAAAATTTTTTGGTGTTTTGATTTATTTGAATGTTTTTATATATTGACATGTTATATTATTTTTGGTATCTTCAAATATGATATGTAAAAGTAATAAAAAATAAACTATATAAAGTAAGCTAAGAAATTTTGTATAATACAAACTGGGAAGAAATTATACTAACTAATGAGTCTCATAAGAGACTCTTTATCATGGTATCATGTATCAACGAGAAGGACCATGCATGATCATGAATCATGATGGAAGGGTTGATATAATGACTTTGAAATCTATGTATGCTATAATCTCTCTATAATATATATAGTGGAAATTGATTGTGGGGTCCCCCTATAACTCTAAGAAGTGTATGAAACTGTGGGGCTCTTAAGGACTCATTTATTAATAGAATAAGTTATCTAAGAATGCTCTTTATGTGTAGAGGCATGAGACCTCAATGATACTACCATTGCTATGAATATTGTAGCTATAAAATGTAATTGATTTAGTGGTCACTCTAAGAGAGGCCTCCATGGAAGTATATGAACTCTCTATGTTGTCAATGGAGGCCTTAAATATGTCTGAATCTCAACTAGAGGAAGAACTATAACTAGTGGAGGAGTTAAAATTGGTGATTATAGAGTAGGAGATGGCTCTAAAGTGGGGAGTGGTAACTCATACTAAAATCCACAAACTATAACATCTTGATTAGTGTTAATGTATTTCATGCATATGTGAACTATAAAAGTTACTACACAAAGTTTCTAGATATATGGTCAGCCAAGAAACATGTTAAAGAATCCTACACTTGGGAAAATAGTAAATTATGTGGCCACATGTGTTATACTAACTTGTAGAGGAAGTATAATCTCACCCAATGATGTCTATATGTGTCCATTAAATCCACTAATAATTGTGTTTATTGGGGTGATATCTTGATCTAAATATCCCAAATGTTAAAGTAATGTCATATTACACATGTTCACACTAAATCCATTTTCTATGAGAACACTATGAATGGGATGGTGATCAATGTAGGATGTGATAAAAAGTTCATAGAAATATGAATCATCCTCAACTATCTCTTACTCTAAGAAGTAGATTGAAGGTTTATCTAAAACTCTAGAATTATACACACTAATCATGTTTCTCAAATGATGTGACTCAACTGAAGGTGCCTAGTATGTAGCTCGTGGAAGGTGTGCATTATATGCATGGTGAACACTTGATGTGCCCCTATCTCTTATTTATAATGTTTTGGGAAAGGATATGAGAAATTTTTTAGAGCCTTATCTTGTGTTTTCTTTGCCTGAGGAGGCTCAAATAAAGTGTTAAGATCAATAAGGTTATCATCTATCAAGTCCTATATCTTTTGTAATAAATTGATGCATCTATTCATTGTGTGTCTTGATACCCCATGAAAATTTTAGAATACATTCTGATCATATCCATGTTGAAGAGGATTTGTTGTATCAACTTACCAAATAAGATGGAGAGATAGGACATTACATTCTAATAGTTGATATAAGACTCTAGCTGGAGATAATGGTAGATTGGTAAAGGATCACCAAGGAGGTGTTAATAAAAACACTCAATGAGGGGAATCTAAAGCTACATTAATGATAGGTTGATTTTGATTTTTGATATCAATAACCTTTACTTTATATGGGACTTTAATATTACTCTTGTTTGTTATTTTTGATATGCTTGTGTACTTGATTTTTCCAATTGAAAGTAATTTGGCTTCCCTTTCCTTTAGTGTATGACACATAAGTCAGTGAAGGAAGAATTTTTTTTTAATATTATTGACTCATGTAAAGCTAGTAGAAGACTCTATTTGAAGTGATCTTATAATTCTTGATCAACGATGGGGCTAGTCATTTTAGCCAAGATAGCTTTATATCTAAGAACATAATCTATGAGATACTCATTTGATCTTTGTTTTTATTATGCAACTTGGACATAAGATATATTATCACATATGTTAATATTGAAATGAGCTAGGAATATGTCAGCTGAAGGATTGAATGCTTTGAATGACTAATTCGACAACCACTGTAGATCATAATCCTTTAAAATCCATGGAAATAAATTGGTTAGTAACTAATCATATGGCACATAGTCCAAGCATGCTACATGTAAATATCTCAAACATGTCTCTAGATTACCCTTGCCATCATATAAAATGAACTTGGGTTGAACAAAACCTAGTGGTAAGGGTGTAGAAGCAATATGGCTTGCTAATGGTGTATGGAGTATAGAAAAAGAGTCCAAATCTTGTGTCAGTCTAGATGCACCTTGTCAAATATGTATCACCTTGTATTAAATATATTTTATCTCTTACACAAGGGAAAGCACATAAAGAGGCAAATATGTACTAGTCATAACTGGTAGTTCCACATATGAAGGTTAGACTACTATAGGGGATTGTTGAGACATATTTGCCCTAATTGTATCATTTATAATTGGTTATTCTAAAGGAATGGAAGACTCAAATTTATTAGCCTTTTTAATTTCCATGATAGATTGTAAGATAATGGCATGATCTTGAGGTTATTCCCTAAGTCTCTCTTTAAAACTCTATAGAATCAAATCTTTGTTGATGACAACATCATCATCAAAAAGATGGAAGTGGATCAATATCCCAATGTGGTGGAGGATGAACATCAGTGTGTATATCATCATTATTATTTTCATACTAATCATTATCAAAATTATCCTCATGGAAATTAGTGTAATCTAGATGTGTAAGATCTATAGTAAGAAACTGAGCTGGTTGTTTATCCATGGTATATAGATGGGTTGGAGGAATATAGGTAAATTAAAGAGGGTTATGACTAAGTATTTAATTTGATATCAAATGAAAAGATGAAAATAGGTTAGGTGGCATAAGGTAAATAACTTGGAAAATGAAAGCAAAGATTAAATAAACGTAATCTAGGATTTGAAAAATAGTGAACTAAAATATGCATAAAAAGGATACGAAGCTCACTAACATGTAAGATGATACCTCAAAAACATAAGGACCTATTATATTCTAATAGGGTTTGAAAGAAAGGATTTCTAAAATTTATATGGTGAATTTTAAAAATTAAATGTGAAATTATGATTTATATATGCAAGAAAAATTAGTAAAGTATTGCTGAAATCGGCAAAGAATTTTCCCTAGGGTTTCTAGGGTTTTTTTGCACAAATGAATTAAGTCAGGTTCATTAAATGATTTAACTTATTTTGGGAATAATGGAGTTTTATTCCTATTTTATTTAATGTTCTTGATTAATAAATCAATATAGAATATAGCAATAATTACAGTCCTAATTTGTGTAATTATTTATCTTTTTCACCTTTCTAAAAATAGCAATAAATAAGAAGAAATATAACTTACCTAGTAAATAGACTTAGATAGCTGATATAGAGGTTAAAAATGGCTTTGTGGGACTGGGAAGGTGTTTTAAACTTAGATCTATATTTCATTAGGTGAAAGGACAAGAGCACTAAATAGTGGATGCTTTAGTGTTTGGCATTATTATCTATTCTTGCCATTATTATCCATACTAATCATAGAGAGCTTAAATTTTCTGACTAGTTGCATTGTGATTATGTGAATGTGCCTATGAAAAATTGAGTGCTATTTATTGATGTAACTCACTATGGAGCTAATTGTGTCTTAAAACCCTAACCCTCCACCATGCTTGATAAAATGACATTTGAGTTACTTGAGAAAGAGGGGGGTTAGTTTGAAAGATGTGTTAAATGTTAAATCGACACCCATTGTGTGGGCACACTACTTTCATACCAATACTATGAAGAGGGATAAATTCATATGTAGTTCTCCCACCTAATGTATTTTTTGAAATAGTATGATGTGGATACAAATGCCAAATTCATAGTGTTTGAGGTGGCTAGGGACTGGCATAAGGATTTGAGTAGGTTTATAGCTATGTTGAGTGACTATGAGAAAAGAATAGAGAAGTTTTCCCTAGTGATTTTTTGGTATTATTAATTACTTTGTAAGTTTGGTCACCTCCTTTATAAATGAGTTTTGAGTGGGATTTTATAGTGAATAATTAGTCATGGGTCAGATGTATTCATGCTAGGATAACCTAATTAAGGATAAGGACTGGATGAAAATGACCATTGGGGATCAAAGTATAAATGGATAGGACCACCAAAAATGGGACAATTCTCTATGGGGTGTTATAGTCCAAATGGGAAACTCTTTTCTTACAGGATTGAGACCTAGGGGAATAGGATTGGCACAAGGAATATTATTTAGCTAAGGTGGAAAGACTGATTAGAAGGTTTTATATGATTTATAATGAATAACAAAGTCTCTAGAAGGGTCACAAGAGCATGTAAAAAAGACCTATGGATGGGGTGTCACAAGCCACACTCAAACTACTAATTTGGACATTTTATATGACTACACAAATTCACCCTAACCTACTATAATTCAGACCTTAAGTGATTGTATCATAGCTAAAGGTGTTTTTACCCTTATATCAAATAATCTCCTTCCTTGGTATAACATATGTGATATGGCCCAAGTTTTGATCCATCATTAAATCATCATGCCACTTTTTTAATTATTAAGAATACCTAAGTAGAGGAAGAAAGAATTTGAATACTTATATTTTGGTGAGAAATCAGCTGAAAATGAGATTGATTTATGCCAAACACCCTTGGAGGAAGATGGGAAATCAAAAGAAATAGTTGAACCAGCTTTAGAAGTGTATTTGGGGAATGCCTTGGTAGAAAGTTAGTTAAATGTGGACCCATTTTATACAACTCTCTTGATCAATGGTTTGATTGTTCACAACTATATGTTTGATTCTAGTACTTCTTGTAATGTGATTCCCTTGGGTGTCCTAAATTATCTCAGGGTGAATATTACATTAGCCTTTGGCAAGTGTTATGCCATGGACTCATGAGAAGTTCTAATTATTAGACAAGTTAAGGGATTGGTAGTACAATTGGTAGTACATCCATGTAATTATTTTAATATAAACATGGTATTTATATACTACCCTATGTTAGTTGAAGATGATGTTGTCATGAAAATGAGCTACTAGCATGGGTGAAAGTGTACAGATGGATTTGTCTTATGCCACCATTCCATTAAAGGGTAATATGGTCAAAATTTTTAGAGATCCAAAGATGTTGCATGGCATTTAAGATATGAATAATACTCTAAATGAAGTGAAGTACATAGATGTTGATTTGGGTATCTTTTTGGGGAATATCAACATTTTTTAATAGCCTACTACTCTTAATTTTGAACCTAATAGTGAAGGAGCAATTTGGAATAAGTGCTTTGACAGGGCTTGTTCCAATATTGGAAATGGAGATGAGGTTGTATTCTATGACTTAATGGTAAATGTTTTATGTTTTATTTTAATCTATCATTTAAGTGAACTCAAAATTTTATTGAGTAGGAGGTAATATTTCTTGATCTATAGATTGCTCATGAACATAAAATTAAAATCTTGATTTTCGAGGATGGCTTTAAGCTAGTGATAAAATAAATCTATAATGATTATGCCACAAAAAATAAAAGGTTGAAAGAATATTGGAATGTTGTTTGGGATTTTATCAAATTTATTGATACATCAAATCTTTATAATCATGATAGAAGTTTCAATCAAGAAGCTGACAGACTTGTAAACTTAGGTGCTTAGTTTGACATTGTAAATATGAACCTCATTGTCAGTATCATGTGGAGGTGCTTTTTAGTCCTTCATTCCTAGATAATGCTCATCATTGGTAGGTGTTTGATGACGATGATAAAATCAAAAGGTTTTTAAATTTTGAAGTAGAGTTCCATGAACCCATAGACTTAGAATCCATTGTTTAGGTTTGTGATGGAAAGGAGACCTTATTTGGAAAGAACATTATTTAGCTGAAGACAAACATGCTCCCTTGAGGATTGCTAATCTTAAAAGCATATTTTGATAGAGTGGATATAATCAAGACTCGAGACTCATTTATTTCAAAAGATGTGACTAAGTGTGATTTGGTTCTCATGAGAATCTAAGAAAGGTTTGTTTGGGTACTCATCTAAGTGTAACTAAGAAACACGTTTAAATGTAGCTACTAAAAAAGTACCAAGATTATTTATCATGGTATTATTCTAAGTTGAAATCATATAGGTGAGACTTATTCCAACATTTCATCCCATTAAAACCTAATATCAAGGCTTCCAAGTAGAAATTGAGACCTATTAACCCCATTATGGCCACTAAGATGTGGGATGAGTTAAAAAAGGTAAGGGATAGTGGTATCATTAAGCCCATTAGGTATTCATCATAGGTTGAAAATTTAGTCCCTATGAAAAAATAAAATGGTGACATTTACTTGTGTGTGGATTTAAAAAATTTGAATAAAGCTTATTTAAAACATAATTAGCCCCTACCAAATATGGACAACCTATTTCAAAGTGTTATAGGATCAAAGATGTTATCCACATTAGACAAGTTCTTTTGATATAACTAGGTTGTGGTAAAGGAATTTGAGAGACCCAAGGCCACATTCATAATGCCTTGGGGCACGTATGTATTTATGAGGATGTCTTTAAAGTTAATGAATGATATTGAAATGTTTTAGTGAGCTATGGATGTTTCTTTTGTAGGGATGATTAATAAGTCTATAATTATGTATCAAGATGATATTACTATGTAGTCTAATACTAGAGAAGAACATTTGGAGCATTTGGAGAAAGTATTGATCAGATGCAAGGAGTTTGGAATTTCACTTAATCCAAAGAAATGTCAGTTTAGAGTACAAAAGGCCAAGTTGTTAGGACATATAGTGTGTACGGATGGTGTCATGATCAACCTTGATAGGGTGGAAGCCATTGACAAAGTGCCTATTCCATAGTCCAAGAAGGGAATTCAATCCTTCTTTGGATAAATTAATTTAGTAATGAGGTTTGTGTCCAATTTCGTAGAGATAACTCTACCTATTACTTCTATGTTGAAGAAGGACTAGACCGTCAAGTGGCAAGAGAAGGCCATGTAAGTATTTAATGACATCAAAAGAGCCTTAAAGTTTTTCCCTATTTTAGCCAACCTTGATTACACTAAGTCATTTCATATATTATTTTTTTCATCATGGAATACTATTGTTGATGTCCTATTGAAATATAATGAAGATAGATATGAACAACTAATAGCTTTATTTAGAAAACCTATGCAAGGTGATAAACTAAATTACACCATCATGGAAAAACAAGTTTCATTCTTTTAAAGTTGATTAAAATGTTTAAGCCTTATATTCTAAGTTTAAAGATTATTTTTTATGTCTCACATATCATGGTAAAGGAGATCTTGACTTAGACTAAAGTATCCAGTAAGTGATCCATGAGGGTCAACAAGTTTCAAGAGTATGACATGGATATTTAGACCATCAGGTTAGTACGAGGGATGGGTCTATCTAAGCTCATGGCTAAGACCAATTTCTAAGGCATTTAGGTAAACACTATTGTTTTTAATGTTGATGATTCTTTGAGTCAATTTCACATGTCTCAATCGTATAAGTATATTTTATATTACTTGAAAATTTTTAATTGTCTCCCTAAATTTTACAAGAATCAAAGGAGGAATCTTAAGTTTTTTTCCTAAAAATACCACTTGACTAAAAATGGAATTGCATGGAAGAATCTAGATGGGGTTCTCTTGAGATGCATGCTAGAAGAGTAAAGTACTGATCTGATTGAAGACTTCCATAGTGGATTATGTGGTGGCCATTTTTCACCTAAAGTTATAGCTCATAAAATTTTGAGAGCTGGTTATTGGTGGCCATCATTTTTTAAATATGTTTCTCAAAAAGTTAGAAAATGCAAAAAATGCCATAACTTTGTTGGATGAAAGCTTTAAGTTATCTTCGCTTGTAGCCTATGACGATTGAAGGCCCGTTTAGATAATGGGGAAGGGATTTCATTGGAGAAATTCTTGATTCATCAATCATTTCACATAGATGGATACTAATTACAACTGATTACTTCACAAAATGGGTTGAAATAGTTCTTAAAAAGAAGGATACACACTAGGTGGTTATGGATTGTTTGTTAAATCATATTATTTATAGATTTGGTGTACTTTTCAAGGTTATTATTGATAATTTTATGAGTTTCAAAGATAAACCTTTAGTGGCATTATTTAAAGAGTATGGGATTGAATTGACCTATGCTTCCAATTACAACCCTCAGGGTAATGGGCAAGTAGAATCTAGTAACAATAACTTTCTAAAAATCACTAAACAAACATTGGAAGTAAATAAGAAGTGGGGTGAATAATTGAAGTCTGATTTATGGTTTGATAGGATCATAGCCAAGAGAACTACATGTAAAATCCCTTTTGAGCTTATTTATGGAGCTCAAGTAATTTTTCCTATGAATTTATAATTATTAACCTATCATCTCATGTAATAATTAAAATATGACAAGCACATTAACCACTATGAGAGAATGATGAACTAGATTATTGAGCTTGATGAAATTACAAGACAAACTCATTTAAGACACCTCAAGTTCAAGAAAAAGCTAAAGAAGATATTTGATAGGAAGGTCACTCCAAGAACCTTCCAAGTAAGTGATTTGGTCTTACTTTAGGACAACAAACATGAAGAGAAAGTTAAACATTGCAAGTTTGATCCCTTATGGATGGGCCCCTATTCCATTGACTATCAGATTAGGGAACACACTTTTTATTGAGAGACTGAGATGGTAAAATACTGGAGCTACCAATTAGTGCAAAACATATAAAATACTTCCTTGATTGAGTCTACATATATGTACATAATTGTATAGTGTATAGTCTATGTTTTTTTTCATTGTCACCCTTTTCTTTTGGGCCTTATTTATACAGTTTCATTTCATTATTTTGTCTTATGTTCATTTTTAGATCCTCATGATCTATTCTTATCGAGCTACCTTTTTTTGTTGATCCTTCATGAGTGTTGTTAATAAATTACTAAGTGTTGAATCTGTAACCCAATAGATTTTCACCTAGTCTTACATTTTGGGATTCTTTCACATTTGTAGGTGGTGTACATCCCTGGGCAAGAGCCAATGTTAGGGTCCAAAATTGCACTAAAGTAATTGAGCCCTTGTCAAGTATGAACACCTAATTTTTTATCCCACTTCCTATTTTTAAGTGTTCATTAAAGTTCAAATGTCCTATTGATTTGATCTTTACTAGACTTTGGTCTATCAAATTCTAATTTGAAATCATGTCTGAGAACTTTAATGTCTTTTATCCCAATTGCCCTAGCTTAGACCACTTGATTTAAAATCAAATTTTGTGGGATAAAATGTAAGTGAGAATATTTTAAATATGCCAAGGACTTAGTTTGAATTTGTATACTAAAGCCTAGTTCTATTTATTAACATGACCAAAACTTAGTCTAAAAATTTGTAATGCTTGGCCCCTTTTATATCTTATATCCCTTGGTCCATTTTATTTATTAGTTTTGTATTAATAATTTTTAATCCCTTTGTTATACACTTAGCATAAAAATCCTATGGATTCCTTCATATTTATAAATGCCCCAAAACCTCAGGCTAAGTATTCTATCCTATGTTATTTATGTCTTAAACTCTAACTTGCTAATTTTCCTTATCAATTTTGAGCCAATCATAGATAAGCTAATGGATCATGATTGAACATTGTACATCGATGTAGAGAAAAATGATCCTAAAATTAATTATCAATGATAAATTTTCAATGGAGCTTAGTATGAGCATGGACATACTAAGTGTCACCATCATGGGGAACCTATTATAAATCTAATATAATGTAGAACAAAGGATTGGGCCCTATGCATAGAGATTGATGGTCCATTCTTGATATGCATAAATAAGTTATATAGTGTGAAATGAAAGAGGAATTTTCAAAAGAGCTCAAATAAAACATATAAATAGAATGGTCAATTTACTTATGCATTTTATAAGTTTTACTAGAAATCATTTCATGGTCAAAGGATTACATAGAATCAATATTCTAGATGTTATGAACATCTCCTAAAAATTTGGTGCCTCCATACTTTTTATATCTCAAGATACAAGCCTTTGAAGTTAAACAAGAAGTGTGATGCTCACATGGATGTCATTAAATATTAATGAATGTCAATGTAAATCTCAATGATTAACAATTTAGGGATTAAACTTGATGGTTACATAAATGTCAAATATATTCATATGGACATCGAATGATAAGCATGTAGATGTCAAATTCAATCCATGACAATTATCCATTGGGGATTAAATTTGACGATCACACAAACACCATTGATGATCACATGGACATCAAATGATAGGCACGTGGATGTCAAATTTAAGCAATGAAAATTATCCATTGGGGATTAAATTTTATAATAGTGTGAACATCATTGATGGTTATGTGAGCATAAAATGATGAGTGTGCAAATGTCAATTTAAATCCATGATCATTTTCTTTAAAGGGTAAAATATATTGATGAGCAAAAGTGACATGGTGATACCACGTAGGCATACACATCATATTTAAGGACCCTGTACAAGGTAGTTAGCAGAGATTTCACCTTTCATAATAATTTGAATATGGAAATTGAAAATAAAGCATGGTATATCCTCAAAAAATATAAGGATTTGAAAGCAATTACAAATTTATTGGATGGTTTTGTGTCTCGTGGGCATAAATCAAGGTAAAGAGTGGGTTTTCTAGATATGTCAAGTGTTATTTCTAAGATGTGACCTTGATAAATGGATGATACATAAAACCCATTAGCTATTACATAACATATATATAACATGTTTGTATCATGTATAGATAATAAGGAGTATTTTGATTTATTGGCTTCTTGAGATACAATGAAAGTTTGAATCTCATGGACAAAACATACTTCTTGATAGTTAGCATTATAGATAGACACCTTTTAAGAAAATAGAGTAATAAGAAAGCATTTGAAACATATTAACATTAATATTATGCTTTTGTAATGCTAATATGAAGGGGTTTATACTCACATAACTGATGATCTAGTGTAGATCTTGGATAAAGCCTACATAAGAGAGGAGGTTTTAAAAAATAAAAAAGTTAATGCTCAATACATTACAATTCAATATGGATTTATTAAAACTTTATTTGATCATTATAAGATTTACCTAAGGTAACTTCTCAAGGGAATTATAAGTTTTAATTACAACCTAGAAATTCATAAATTGCAAATTTATAAGAGGGGCTGAGATTTTCTCAAATAGGTAAAAGGTTAAAAATAATGCATTTATGCATTAAAAGGGGGAAATAAAGAGGAAAACCTAAAAGGGGAAATATGTGAAAAGGAAAATTTGAAAGAAGCAAAGGTTCAAAATGAAAAATGTGAAAAGGCAAGTTGGAGCTAAAATGGTAAAGGGGTTAAATAAACATGGGTATTATATTTTCTTATGGGACATATATTATAGGTTTGCAAGATCAAGGTGGGCCACTACAAAGAAGATCATTTAAGTGGCCATGGATACAGAATATTATCAAGCCATCATTGGAAGATAAGGTTGTTTAATGGCATGAATGAGGGGGAGGGAATTTATCCAAAAGTTTCTAGTTGTCCAAGTAAGTGATTAAAGGGATCCTCATGTAGTTACACATAAAGATAGTTTTTTGGCCTCCATCTTGAATATCCTCCTTCTAGATCATGTGAAAGGAATTTATATCTAGGAAATCAAAATATTTTATTCAATTCTTCATCATTTATTATATAGTAAGTTATAATAATGATTTTCTCTATAGTTATAAGAAGATTCTAACTGTGGAAAATGATTTATTTCAATTAGGAGTATCTTGGTAGGACTTTGAAAATTTTAGGTTTCAACCCTCACTCTTAGATTTTAAATGGGTAAAAAATGTATAAATAGGGGACTTATCCTCTATTTAAGGGTTGTTCAATTATGTTGGTTGTTGTTGATCTTTTTTTCTCTCTAAGTTAAGGATATTCAAAGTTTTGGGATCCATTGTTGTGTGTAGATCTTGTCTCTCTTGCTAAGGTGGTTTTAGTTTTATAGACATTAGCAATTTTTGAGAATTTTTTTGTCTCCCATGTCAAAAGAGAAAAATAACCATGATTATCCCCCTGGTAGTATTTTTTAAACTAATGTATGAAAGGTTTCTTTTCAAGTTAATAAAAATGTTTGTGGTTCTATGATATTTCCTATTGATAAAGTACAGTAATGTGTTTTAAAAGTTATATTAATTGGATATTTGGGTTTGTTTTCATTATTTCATATCATTATAAGCATATATCTAGATTAAAAAATTGTTTCTCAATTATTTTGGGAGATATTACTAAATAAATTGTTAAAACACCTTAGGATTATGTAGTTGACAAGGAAAAACATTTGAGATCTTAGTTTCAGTGTATTTTCTAATCTTTCATTGATCATTTGGAATTTTATTTATTTTTTATTTGAGTTTTCCCTAAATCTTTGATAAGGATAATGTCATGAATGTTGTAATATCCCCTACTAATTGAAAACTACTAGCACACCACCATGACCTTCCTCTTTATAATAACAAACATCCTACCCTACAAATGATACAATCCTTGTTGCATATCATAAGTGTTATTTGAATCCAAATGAATAATATATTTCTCATATAACATGTATTTTCATATTGTGTTTTAAATCTTAGAATTGCAATCTTTCATTCAACCCTGATATTGATAATTCTTTAGGATGAATGTTTTAATCACTTTTATATCTATATTTAGTAGCTTATATATGACTTAGATCATTTGTGAATTTCTTGTGACAACCATTCCTAGGTAGAGTAAGCAAGTTTGGTTGTGTTTTAGTCATATCTACTGTTATTTTGTGCCAATAATCCCCATGGAGGTTGAATTACAAAATCTCTCCATGTGATAAAACTACCTTGTAGGTCCTCTCACCTTGGTTAAAGTAGAGCTAGAAGTAGAAAGAAGCTAACCATACCATTTTTAGGTGCTTCTCAATCATTTTTTGTATTTGGTCCATTCTAGATGCCAAACCCTTCCTCAAATACAATGATATACTAGCATATTTTTTGTCTTTGTTTGCTAATTTCTTCAAGTGTGCAAGGTTTACTGTATGAGGTGTATAACTAGAATCAACATGTGGAATAGTTAGAAAATAGAATAAAAAAATTACTCAATAAGCATTTAATAAGCACACAAGTTATTTAATTATTTTATACTATACATTATTATGATATCAGTCCATGAAACAAGCTGACTATACATCTAAGGTCCTAAAGGAGTAGTCATAAAGTCATATTTTCTAGGTTACAAGCTAGGTCACTATTTTATTTAATTTACATATTACATGATTCACACACAAGCCAACATGTATAGGAGAACTACATGAGTCTAAGGACCTTTTTTGGTGTATTATATATGTAGGTAATTCTCTTTAATATTGGGTTCATTATGGGTAAACTAGACATCATGTGACCATTAACCCATTTTTCATCAAGGTCACATTGAATATGGAAAGATATGGCTTTGCTATTTCACCAGGAATGATAGTCCATAACCTAGATCTAAATTCACCAGAGTGAAAGTGAATCCAAAACCATAATAATCTAGGTATTTGCATCCTATTTTATTTAATATTCCATACTAGTCACAAGAATTAAAACTAGATAATTACATTGACATAACCATCCTAGGCTGACATAATTATCTAAAGAGCGAAAGCCACTAGATCCAAAATATGATGATTGATACAGAACTATCTTCCTACCTTATTTATACATATGATAGATCTAGACCTACATTATATTTAGAATAAACTAAGTACTCTCCTTTATGACATTTTTATATCTAGCATAGTTATACTTTCCATTAATAGCCTATCTCAATTTTATAAATTTAGCATATGGTAAATCTAAGTTTAGCACATTAATTGGCTTACTATAGATCTGATATTCACCCTTGTGCCATATAATTTATATATTCATAACCCTATCTACCTAAGTAGGATTACACAATCTAAACTAGGCTTTAACATTTGGTGAATCTGATTCAAACATCAAACCCTAAGCCAACTAGGGTTTTATAATTTTTTCCTATTGTTGATCCCTAATTGATAAATATTACAATCATGTTTTCCATATTTACATATTTAAAATATTTCATGGTCTAATAAATTATATTTTATATGGTTTGATACACTAGTTACCTTGTTAAATCCATTTTATCCATATGGGATTTAAAATTTGCATCCTGATATACTCCTTTTTCTAATGTTTATAATGAGATTTACCGTGTTACTACAAAGTACCAAAGGGAATGTATGAAGTAATCATTTATCCCATTCTATGTCCCTACCCTGTAAAAGTATATTATTAATCAAACTTCAATCTTGGACTTGTTACATCGATTATCCCATTACAAAGATATACATTTGGATGCATTATGTATGACTATACTACCTTGAAATGTGGATGTGGATTCTATTTCAAATTCATTCCAATTAGTTAAGCATAATATATCTTTTGAAAAAGAGTATTTACCAACACAATATTTTATAAATAATTAATTACCACTATATATCCAAGTGTGTGTTTATAATAAAATCATAAAATGAGTTCTTATGGAGAATGGTTAGTGACTCAAATTTTGTAATATATATTTTATCTCTTTAATTGGAATTTGTACTTAAAATTTGGCCCCATATAATATGATCATCAAGGTATTTGATAAAAAATAATGATAAGTTTTGGGTAAAAAATACTGAATATTACTATATGTCCCCATACCCTACCTATTTTGTGCTAAATTATGCCAAATGACTTAAATTATATTATCCTCTTGGGACAACCTTGGATATATGAGATGTATGTGGTTCCATACACTTTTTACACATTCTTAAAATTTATTCATCATGGGTTCATTTACTCTTGTCCTATGGATACTAATCCTTTCAAACATTGTTCACTTATTAAAAAAAATTGATACTAATGTACCATAATCTCATAATCCTAATTTTAGTTCTCTCTATTTACAAAAATATGGATACAAAGTATAGGGGTTAGGTAAGCATGAGCAATAATAACTTAGCCTATTTCTCATCCAACAATACAAGCCATTAGGGTTTGGGTTTTTAAATAAAAACTAAAATTCATAAGCATATCTCTCAACTCATAACTTGTTTTCAAAAAGACAAAAAAGACTATCTGATTATTTATACAACTAATCTACTAGTTTTCAACCCTCATAGTATAAATGAACATGCTTCACCAAAAAAATTGACACTATATTAGTTCTCTAATGATGAGACATTACTAGATATTTTGGGGAATACAAGGATCTCCCTTCCTTATATCATAAGAATAGGTTTTCTCATGCCACTTTTGCTCATCCTTACTTTGGTGAAAGTGATAATACTAATGTCTAGCATGATACATCACATAATATTTCTATGGAATTATTTATCAAAGAGAGATCCACTTTTATAAATGAAGAAACAATCCATTATAACCATAGACCATATAAGGACCCTCAACCAGTTTTATTGGTGGCAATGATGTAAGAGGATTAAGGAAAAACTTATTGATAGGTCCTTCATGAATTTACTCAACTCTTTGTTTGGGATTATTTGGATATGTCTAGAATGAATCCATCGATGGAAATTCATAATATATTATTATACCTAGATGCAAAATGAATTAAATAAAATATTCATAAAATACATCCCAAAGTAGAATTATTGGTATAAGTAGAAATTTATAAGATTTTAGATGCCATATTTATAAAAGTTATTACACATTATGAATGGATTTCCAACATTTTACCTATAAAAAAAACATAATGGTGACATGCATTGTTGCATTGATTATTAATATTTAAATAATACTTGTCCAAAAGATGATTTCCATTACCTAATATTGATATCATTGTCAATTCTACATCTCTATTTGATAAATTTTATTTTAAGGATGGATTAAAAAGATAACCAAATAAAAATTAACCTTGTTAAACAATAAAATATGACATTTACTTTTCCTTGGCTTACATTTTGATATATAGTCATGCCTTTTGGGATAAAGAATCTAGGAGCCACATATCTAAGGGCCATGACTCATATATTCCATGACTTTATATATAAAATTATTAAGGACTATGTCGATGATTACTTGAAAAATATAAACATCATCAAGAAAATGATACTGATTTGTGACAAATATTTGAATGCTTGCACAAGTTTAATGTTTAATTAAATCTAAAAAAGTGTGTTTTCAGGGTTTCTTTAGGAAAACTCCTTAGATACATTATCTCTCAATGAGGCACAAAGGTTGATATAATAAGTGTAAAATTCATTTTCAAAATTCCACTGATAACCAATCTCAAACTATTACGATGTTGGTAAGGCCAAATTCAAGCTATTATATACTTCATAACTCAATTAGCTGACAAAACAATACTTTTCACACATTTTCTAAAAAATGATATATAATTTGTATGGGATGATGTGTGTCAAAAAGTCCTTGATCAAATCAAAACATATTTAGAAAACCCAATAATACACATGGCTCTTATTCTAGATATACCATTACTTCTTTATATCTTGTCCACTCATGAGGCTCTATTAGCACAATATGATGATGAACATAATGAATGTGCATTTTATTACTTTAGTCAGTAGTTGGTCTATTATGAATGAAAATATTTGATAATTCAAAAAATATGTTTGGCTTTGGTTTTTACTACTAAAAACTATTAAATTACATACTTAATAATGAGGTTCATCTTATAATTAAAGAAGATCCATTAAGGTTTCTTATGAAGAAAACATAAATCACCAGCTGCATAGAAAATGGGTGATGCAAATCACAAAGTTTGATCTAAAATTTGTAGCCTAAAATTTAATAAAAGGTCAAGTCATAATTTATGAATTAGATATGATTCCTCTACTATATTCTTTTCCACTCATAGAAGCTTTTTGGTATGAGTTTGAGGCTTATAATATCTCTTCCATTCCATGTAATTTTTTTTTATGGATAAATATGTCAAATAGGAGTAGGTGTGGACATTGTATTTTTTACTCATGAATGTGAATACATGCCTTTATCTTACAAATTAGATTTTTCTTGCACAAATAATATAGATAAATATGAGGCTTTGATCATCTGATTATCCATAACACACAAGTTAGATATAAAATACATCTATGTTTTTGGTGACTCTAAGATGGTTTTTGATCAAGTTACTTATAATTAACAAAACTAAAGAGGATCATTTTATGTCATATAAAGAAATGGAAGATAAAATCACACAAACATTTGACACATTTTATATAGATAATATTCCACATAAAGATAACCTCGATGCTAATTATATAAAAATTACATCACCCTTCATGACTTTTGGTGATGATCACATAAATTTTACAGTATGGAAAATATAAAATCCTTCCATTTCTTATGATCTAATGAATGCCTTGGAAATTCTTGATATTACCCATAGTAATATAAACAAATAATGGTAGATAGATATTTATAATTTTCTTTATCAAGATTATATACTAGACCATTTCACATGAAATGATAAAAAAATTTAAAACATGAAGAATTAAGTTATTATTGGAACTAATTTATTCAAGCAAGGTTTTGATGGGAAGTTACTAGAATGATTAAACAAAGATGAAACTTGCACTACACTCTTAGAAATACATGATAGTGAATTTGGGGTTCATTTCAGTGGATGGGACATGTCCTAGAAACTATTATGAAAAGGTTATATTGGCCTACCATTGAATGAGAATGCATATAACATGAAAAATTATGTTTATAATGCCAAAAATATAAAAATTTGAATCATCCACCATCACATGGATTATAGAAAATTATTTCACTATGCGACTTTTCCTCACGGGGTTTTGATTTGATTGGAAAAATAAATCTAGTATCCAATGGTGGACATAAATTCATCATTAAATTTATATAATATTTTTGAAAAATGGTATAATCCATTCCCCTTATGTTTACCATATGGGATGACATATTCAGGTAATTTGATGACCAATATTATTTCCCATTTTAGCATCCCTTCAGCTATTATTTATGATAATGGATCGTCCTTTAAAAAAAATTATCAAACAATTTTATATTAAATATAAAATTAAACATACAATTTCAACACCTTATTTCCCATAATGTAATGGGTAGTTACAGGAAAAAAATAGAATAATTTTAAAAATACTTAGCAAAAATGTTGAATGATACAATATTGATTAACACCAAAAGATGGGCATACCAAACTAGTGTACGCAAACCTAATAAGGGCACATGTTACTATTTGGTATATGGTAAATATGTTGTCTTATCAATTGAAATTGAGATACCTTATTTGCATTTAATTTAAAATACATCATCAAAGATAATGAATAATGGGAAAAGAGATTGCATTAATTAGAGAAGATGAGTACAAAACATCGATAGGATTCTGAGCACTTACATGTTTTTCAATATCATGTAAAACACACATAAAAAAATTAGCCACTTGAATTTAACATGGGTGACTTGGTACTAAAATAAAATCAAAAGAACACAAATTCAAAAAAAATAAGAAAGGTAAGTTTTAAACAAACTAGTTGGGACCATTCATAGTTATATAAAAATTAGGAAAAGGTGTATACCATCTTACTACACTTTAAATAAAGCCTTTAAATTTTATAATTCACATCATACATTTATGTAAATATGTCACATGAGATATTTCAAAAAATATACAAAATTACCAAAAAAAATAAAAAAATCATTCAAAAATCCAAAAACATTTTTAGCACTTACAGATTCTATTGGCTCCTTAACATCTATGTCTTTGTTGCATGTGGAGGACTAGTATATCATTTACTCATATATACACATACATAGGCATACATAGATACATGATACACTTATGAGTATTAGGATTTCACTCTACTCATGTCACCAAGACATTGGGGGAACCCATCTTATATGATCTTGTTATACACAGGTTATATGATTTGATGATCATTCTACATTATCATGTTTGAGCTTACATTTATACTTACACATGCCTTTTTTACATGATTATACATTATGAAAGGTACTTGATATGCTATGTACTAGATGTATTTTAATAACACATTTAATCCATGGGCCACTATGACATGTTTATGTTGGTTTCTTTTTCTTTTTCTTTACACAATTTCTTGAGTATTTTTCCATGTTATTATCTTGATTTTTCAAGAATTTGAATATGCTCTACCGTATGCATCCATTGTGTCTATTTTTTAATTTTTATACATTTTTATATGTAATTATTTATTGTATGGACATTTTAATATTTCATTCCTCAATTTTATGGACATTTGACTAGGTCATGCCCATTTAATTTTATGGCAATTGAACATGCCCCTTTTTTACAATCTCCTTCAAGCATTGTCTTTTGAATTGATTTTGATTGTTATTATATGTGTGATTATTTTATCATTGAGATCTTAATGTTACTATCTAGATGTTTCCATGATTTTGATAATGCATCTTAAGACTACATATGATAACATTGGTTCTATACAATTCAATGATACAATTACCTAGACATGTTTACTTATATATGATACATGGTTACATTCATAGATTTTAAAATTATTTTACCATTTTGAGGTGAGGTAACTTCCAGGTACTATTTTTAAATCACCTCAAATGGGGGCATATTAATGGGGGCATGCTTGGGAAGCATGTTATCCACACTTTTAATAGTTCTCAGATATCAGTGGGAGATTTTTTTATGGACATGGATTCCACACATTTAAAGTTGATAGATTATCGTGGGGGAATGTTTGGGAAGCATGATCTACATAATTATCTAGTTTTTGGTACATATACAGGTTTTAAGATTCAATAGAGGAATTTCATATGGTTTTCACACATTCATAGTTTTATATTCATTTAGGACATTATTGGGAAGCATATTATCCACATTAATTCAATATGGTAAATATAATTAATAGATTAAGTGGGAACATGATTTGGAATCATATTTTCCACACCTACTCAGTTTTCAAAATATCTAATTTATATTAGGGGTATGTTTTAGAAACATTTTCTCCACATTTTTACTTATAACATTTTCATATTCCTCTATATATAGTGTGAGCATGCTTTAGAATCATGTCCTCCACACTTACACATCTTTCTAAATTGGCCAAACCATATATTTATATGATTCTAATACACATTTATGGTAGAAATATATACACGGTACCATTAGTACACATGTTTTAAACATTAGACATATCTAAGGTGCATATACTATGAAACATGTGTCTAATATTGTAAAATTCAAATAAATCTCATATTCCAAAACTATCACATGTACTAATACCCCATAAAATGTTATGGACATTTAAGATCAAATATACTATAGTTGGTTCACCTTTTGATATGGTTAGGGTGATTAAATCACTCAATATTATCAAGAGTTTAGTTTAGAATTAATCATTAAAACTCACTAGGTTGTATATATCATTGGGTTTCACAGTTGAGCTAATCTTAACTACTAGGTGGTAAATCACTTTTGCTCCAAAGTTGGGGGCCTTTGCCTTCCAAACTCTCTCTCTATCTCCTTGGATATATGCAATTTAAATAATTATTTATATTTATCCTAATCTTCATTTTAGAGATTTAAAATGATACATATTTTGTAAAAATAGCCTACCAATAGTCAAGGTAATTACATCAACATGCATGTGTAATCCTAAAACTTTCTCTTTCAAGTAATTTTGACCTAGATTGTATGCACTAAATATACACTACAACATGCTCTTATTTACAATTAAGTCACCAAAAGATCACTCAAATTCAACTCAAGTAAGTAAAAGGTGTGCATACCCACCCAAGTACTTATTTCTTTCCTTTAAAATAATAATTTCATTACTATATTAAAGTGGGGGGGGGGGATGTAGATGATATTTTGTGATTGTGTATCACCTCAATATTGTACATTTAGAAACTCATACCTTAGTTATTTTTCTGAGTTCAACACATGCCTTCATTTTTTAAGCCTCACATCTATTATATATTATGCCCCTTGGCCTATATATTAGTCTAACTACTCATATATTTATTACATAGACATCCCATCTTTCCCACAATGATTAAAATTTACTTATATTACACCTTTGTAAGTTCTAATCCTATGTCTAATCTCCTTATCTCTAGACACTACCATTTGGGACAAATAGTAGTGTCAAAATTACTATCCTAACCTCACATAAGTGTCTAGTGCCCTAAATTAATCTAATTTGAAAAGGAAATGTATTATAGTGTTTGGCCTAAGTGTTTTAATGTGATTTATCCTTGATATGATTGGTATAAATATAATATCTACCCTTATTCATTCCTCACTTGGGGAACACCTAATAATCAAACCAAAAAAGCACTCAATAAGCACTCAACTTACCAAAATATTTCATATTATACCCTATTATAATTAGTCAAAGGAAGAACCTAGATATAGGTCTGAAGTACTAACGAAATAGTCATCAAGACACATTTTTCAAGTTACAATCTAGGTCACTTTTGTACTTTGTTTCCACATTACATGATTACACACAAGTCAACACATAAGGGAAAACTACATGAGTTTAAGGGCCTCTTTTGGAGTATTAGATATGTAGGTAGTTCCCTTTGATAATTGGGTTATTATGTGTTAGCTCAACACTTGTGCCCATTAACCCATTTTCCCCTAAGGTCAACTTAAAGGTATCAAACTAGGGTTTTGATATTTCACTAAGAGTGACAGTCCATGACCTAAATATTAATTAATCAGAGTAAAGGAGAATCCAAACCTAGAATCATCTAGGTGGTAACATCTTATTTTAGTTTATATTTATTACTTGACACTAGTGTTGAAAATAGATACTAGCATCGATGCAACCATCCTAGGATGATGCAACTATCTAGATAGCTAGATGTACTAGATCTAGAATCTGATAATTGATCTAAAACTATCTTCCCACTTAATTTATACTTTTACCAAATATATACCTACATTAGCATTAGAACTATCTAATTACTCTCTTTTTTCTCATTTATATATCTCAAATAGTTTTAATTTTAATTAATAGCCTATCTAAGATTTATAAATTCATAATATGGTACATATGAGTTTAGCACATTAATTGGCTTGTTATACATTTTATATTCACCCTTGTGCCATATCATTTATATATCCTTAATCCTATATACCCAAGTAGTACTCTAAAATATAAATTAGGGTTAAATATAGTTATTATGAACTTATGATGACCTCCCATTATTCCACCACAAGAGGAACTTCTCCCTCACTTATTATCCCATGTCTACCTTTGGGGGTGAATATTTTGATTCTTACTACCAGGTTGAGAATTTTATTTCCTCTAATAATGAACATAACATTTCAAATACAAAGGGTGAAGACATTTATATTCATTTATCCCTTAATATGTGGAATAGTTTAATTCCTCCTTTATTGAATAAATCATTAGCATTAACATTGGGACTAAGGAGAGTCCTATAATTATCAAACTCAGGTATTCAATCTATGTAAAAGAAGTGGAAAACTATAAACATATCTTCATTTAGATCTCAAAATCTTTTTCTTTATATTATACTAACATGGTAGGAATTAAAATTGAAGTGGTTTTTTATAACCTAGTTACAATGCATGAAACAAAACTAGTCAAATAAAATCTCAAGCCCATAAATCCTAATTTCACATTAATGGGAAAATAGGAAGTTATAAAACTTTTAAAGTTATATTTATTAAACCAGAGGACTACTCCAAGTGGATGTCCAACATTGTCATTCTCAAGATGATTGTAAAATCATGATGTGTATAAAATTTTGAGATATCAATAAAACATGTCAAAAAGATAACTTCCCTCTTCCATCCATTGACGTCATTGTTGACACCACCACAAGATACAAACTGCTATGACTCATGGATGGATTCTAAGGTTAAAATTAGATCTAAATTTATAATGAGGACTAGAACAAGACCTCCTTCACTATGCCATAGGGACATTTTGCTATGTCATGATGTTCTTTAGTCTTAAAAATACAAGGGAAACATATCCAAGTTCCATGACCAACATATTCCATGATATTATTCACAATATAGTGGAGGTCTATGTAAATTTTATTTTATGGAAAACAATATAGTATATAAACCATTTATAAGTGTTACACACCATATTAACATACTTAATTGAGTATGGTGTTACTATTAATCTAGATAAATGTGTGTTCAAAGTCACCAAATAAAATATCCTAGGGCATATCATCTCCAAATGTGGGATTGATATTAAACCTACTAATATTAGATAAATCTTGGAAATGTTCCCTCTAATTGATGAATCAAGAATCAAAACATTCCTAGGTAAGTTAGGATGCATTCGATGGTTCATCCTAATCTTGCATACGTTATTCATCCTATCAATAACCTAATTATAAATACAAATGGATTAACTTGGATAAACATTGTTAGGAGGCATTTAAATTATTATAACTATTTATTATATCTCCTCACACTATCATGTTGTGTAACCCAGATAATCCCTTGATAATTTACATTTGAATAAATGAGGTATCCCTCACCTATATGTTGGTTAAGGAGGATGATATTATCAAGGAACATACCATTTAGTTAATTAGTCTCACCCTCATTAAATATGAGATATGACACATTTAAATATAAAATTAATGTTTAGCTATAGTGTTTGTGACCAAATAGTTATGACATTATATGGTTAATCAATAAATAAGAGTTATTTTGAGGTCTCAATACCTACATACTTTTCTACCCCAACCAACTCTCTATATGAAGATTGGGAATTTTATCACACTCATTAGATAATTTTATTTAACTTACAACAACAAAAATTCCATTAAGGAAAAAATTATTATTGATTATTTGGTTGATTCTCCCTTATAAGTTAATGACATGATCAATATTGACTTTCCTGATGAATTGATATATTACATAGAAAAATGTACTATTCATTATTATCCTTGGTAGAAAGATATCATCAATTACATATTTAAACACACTTAACCTAAGGTGATAACTCATATAAAAAATAACACCTTCATATGATCATGTCCACGTAAATTAATCTAGACCTGGTCCTTTATTACAAAGCCTTCGATGCCCTCTTACTCAGGTTTGTCAACTAGGAAGAGTCTGAAAAGGTCCTCTTTCATTGTCATAGTGGAATATATGGTGGACACATCACTTCCCATCCAACCACTCATAAAATCCATAGGATGGGATATTTATATCCCAAATTAGACCGAGATGCCATTAAAAATGTGCACAAATGTGAGGAATGTCAACATTTTTCACATCAGATACATATTCCCACTAGGGAATTACATCCCATAGTCAATTCATGGCCCTTTTCCACTTAGGGCTTATATTTAGTTGGTAAATTCTCCCCTAATTCTATATGGTCATCATTTCATTATCATAGCCACATAATATTTTGCTAAGTGGGTGAAAGCTATGAAATTAACAAAAATCATGCATTTAATCATTTCAAAATTTATTTTAAACCAAATAATTGTCAATTTAAGGTCCCAAAGGTAATTATTATTGACAATAGGTTTTACTTTCCAAAATCTTAAGGTTTTTAATCTATGTAAGAATTTTGATATATCACATCACTTAACCTCTTTATATTACCCATAGTTTAATAGCTAGGATGAGGCCACTAAAAAAACCCTAAAATAAATATTAGTTAAAACTATTAGATATTATAAATTAAATTGACACTTATAGCTCTATACAATACTCTAGGCTTTAAAAACAACTATTAAGACATATACACGGGAAAATCCCTAATCAATTTTTTTTAGATTTAAATATATACTACAATTATAGGTAGAGATACCCAGCCTTTATATTTACATTTAGGGTCTATTTGATCATGAAAAGTATAAAGAGGCATGGCTAGACATAATAGAAACTTTAGAAGAATGTCAAATCACTAAAATAAACAACCATATTTATTATGTTGATCATATATTTAGATGATAAAAAAATATACATGAATGCATAATTCATGTAGGAGAAATTTTCCATAGACTTTATATTATAATTTAAAAAAATAAAGGAGAATGTCATAAGTTCATATCTAAATAGCTAGGCCCCTAACTAGTGATGAAAGACTTCATAAATGAAGCCTATCAGTTATGCACTATAGGGGGAAAGGAGTTTGTTGACTTTATGAAATAATGACAACTTAAACATTTCTATATACATTAATTTAATTTCAAATTTATATCATTTTTTTGGAAATTTTCATAGTTTTTATATTCATCTACATATCAAATATATTGTTCGATGATTATTTGATTGTTAGTTTACACAATGTAAAAAATTTAGAATGTATAATATTGAATTATTACATTGTCACATTATCTTATTATACCATATAAAACATTCTAAAATTAATAATTACATCAATTCTTTCCTTAGTTCTTAAGACCAGAGTACATCTATTTCCCCTACAACTTCTTGCACAACTTAGAAAATTTCTAGCCTATAGTCTAATATAGAAGCTTGTCTTTGGTAGAATATCCTCTTATGGTTCCTTATAAATCATAACATTAACATGTTAAATATAGTTAAATTTACTCACCTATATTGATCTTTGGTGATGAGCCCTTGCATCTTACTAATTTCATGGGACCAAGATCTGGGGGTAGAGGTCTTGAAAATGAAAAATAAACACTCTTATTAAAATCAAAATCTTATGCAAATACCAAAATTCAAATTACACATCTCTTTCCATTTTCTAACCTTTGATGGTGAGTCATTTCATTTTACTAGTTTCATGGGGTTACCATTGGGGAGAGGTGTGTTTAATTTCCTACATATAGCATTTGGTGATGAGCCCATGTGTCTTCATAGTCATATAGGGTTAGGTGTATGGGGTTACAAATAAAATATGAAATCAAAATATTATGCAAATACAAAAATTAAAATTACACATCTCTTTCCATTTTCTAACCTTTGATGCTGATTCATTTCATTTTACTAGTTTCATGGGGTTATCATTGGGGAGAGGTGTGCTTACTTGCCTACATACAACATTTGGTGATGAGCCCATGTGTCTTCATAGTCATATGGGGTTAGGTGTATGGGGTCACAAATAAAATATGAAATATATATATAGAAATAATATAAAATCAAAAAGTGTCCAAATATAAATTTCTTCAAAATAAGGCTTACTTACATTCTTATGTTTTAAATAGAGTTTTTTTCCCATTTACCAATTCTATGAGGACTAGTTATGTCTAGATAAAACTAATAAAGTTAGTATTTTATAAGTCTAGATTTTAATTGAAATTTTTTTATTTATGTTTTGAATCCTCTCACATTTAACCTATTCTCATTTTCATCCCTTTCTATAAAGTGAAAGTCATATATTGTGTAAACCAGAAAACTGTTCATCACATGTAAAACAAATGTTAGTGCATTAAAAATTTCATGCATGTGCTAGATCATTACATCATTTGCATATATTTTGTTCCTATATACATAAGTATTATCCATATAATTATATCAAAATAAAATATATACATGGTACATCATCACATGTTTAGTCATTTAGACTACATAATCTAAAAATTAAAACATGAATGCTAAACCCACAACATGTGAATGACAAGGCACTAAGATAATCCAAAACACACACACACACACACACACACACACACACACACACACACACACACACACACACACACACACACACACACACACACACACACACACACACACACACACACACACACATATCATAACTATTTATTTTATATAAAAGTATGTCCACTACAATCACTTCCATGGATGTCCAATGTGCCTCAAGGCAACTAAAAAATAATTAACATATTTAATGGTATAATAAAACATATATAATAAGGCTCAATATCCTATCATATTTATGTAGAGGAATGTAAAGAGATATTACTTTGTTGGTGTCTCTTGCTAGTGCCTCCATCAGAGGTCATCTCACCCTCTCCAATTGTAAGGATAATATGGTATCCCTTGATAGCACCTCCATCTAAGTCGATCCCCCTATATTATGGCTAGAGGTTCTACCTCATCCTATACTCACCAATAGGGATTACACTATCCTCACTCTAGCCAAAAAATTATTTTTCTCCATATTCAATAATGTATAATTACATATGCATGGTACATTTGGGGAAAAAATCCATATGTTAGCCAATCCTTTTAGGGAGTTGAAGATATGTCCAAACCTTGTATCTAATTAGATAGTTATTAACTAGATGATGTTGATAAATGTGTCCCTAATCATTCTCCCACACCCACATAAAGTATATAAAATCACATAATACAAAATTACTATTAGATCTAGTCAATATAAAAATACTAGAAATATGTAAAATCATTTGAATGGCTAAACTATAAAATTAAGTGCAAATTATAAATGGAAATATGTAAATTAACATCTTACCTAGGTTAGAATCATCATTTATGGCCTCTTCCTCATCAATGTCAAACTTTTCCTCTAGATTAATGTTCTTTAGAGTCTCACTATCTCCACTTCCTAGATCATGATGTTATGCAGGGTCCTCTTGAGTGAGGGTATAATGTGTTACTAGTGGTTATCCCATTTATTAGATCCCTATTATACCCTATCCTCCTCCTCCCCTAGTTATATCTATGGGAGTTCCTTGCACCACTTTCTAATGAATTGTTTAGGTGATGGGAATCCCTCTTATAAATGGGTGCCATGTCAATTATCCCAATCTAGTAGTTCTCACCTCCAATATGGCCTTGTATATGACCCAATGGATGGGAAGATTTTTCATGTAGGGAATGCTAAACTACTATGATACCCTATATTTAGGGTGTACCTCAACTTGTTATATCTTATCTTAAACTTGAGTGGCCCTAGTAACTGATAAAATATAATCCCCCTCATCATCCCATTTCCCAACCATGTTCTAGTCGGGTAGGGTAATTAGGTTAGTTGATATGAAAGTTTAAATTACTTTTTAAAAAACATGTAATGATACCACATCTATCCATTTGGTGTCCCTAATGTCCCTATGTGCCTTAATTGTCATTCCCCTCTAATAAGGGATGATTTGATCATAAATATAAAGAATGACAATCATTAGGTGGCTGATCAAAAGGGCTCATATATGAGCCATGTGGTATAAGTCTGATATAATAGATCATGTCTCTATGATTAACATGTTATAATATCCTTAATATACTACAAAATCAATTACCAAATAAATAGTATCCTATCAATATCCTTGTATCCCACTATTTTAGAGCTAGGGATATCAATAATGGCCTTTTATAGGTTGGTTATTACTAATACCTCAACCTAAGAAAATTACACACTACACCTCACATCCACATTGGGTGCATTCGTGTCTCTAAAATTATTTTATCAAATTTAAGCCTCATGGTTTCTATCAACAAATTGAATAGATACTAAATGACCAGTCATGGGTAGGCCTATGATATGATAGACATCAATGATAGTGATCATCTATTCTATTAGGGCCTTAGAAAATAAACATGTGTTATGATCAAGGTCCCAATAAGTACACATTTCATGAAGTAACTAGATAAAGGTCAAGATGATCCCACCTATGCAATCCATAATATATCAAAATGATCAAGGATGGATAACTTATTGACTCGAGACTTAGGGGATCCAATGTTACTCTTAAGCTCTAATAGAATGTATGTAAGGTCCCTAAGAAAATAAAATAATCTTAGTCATATCAAAGACCAATTACATCTATCAAAAAAAGAAATAATTTCAAGTTTTAGAGTTTAGCTCCAACAAGTGAAATCACCCCTATTTGTAGGTGATTGTTAGGAAATTACCATGGTGGTTATGTAACCGCCCTAGGTAGTGGTTATGTAACTATGATAAGAAGTTACATAACATCCATAAGTGATTAAATAATCATATTCAATATCAATTACCCAATTGCCCCCTATAGACAAGGGTATTTATAAAACTCCCTTGGTGGTTATATAACCAACAACTTGCAAAGGCTAGTGGTTCCATCCTTGAGTGACAATTTCATCTATTAGTTGTATGACTTGTAAAACCCCCCAAAACTCTAAAAAAATATCTTAATTGGTAAAATTTCTAAATTTTCATAGTCCACCCTTTCCCAAGAACATTTTAAAGTAAATTTTTTAAAATTGACTCGATCTCTAGTGAGATTTGATTAAAAACTACAAAAATGGGGAAAAGGGAAAAGGGATACAAAACTTACCTAATCCTACCATACAACTCCTCCTGCTAGTATATTTTACATCCTTTTAACATCCTATTATCATTGACTATTTTATTGATGTAAATAATCCTAGGTAATCCTTAGCTCAAAAAATATCATAAGTGATTAACATAGATGAATTAGCTTTGGTAAGTTTTTGAATATATTGGGACCCAAACTAGTAATTTTAATTTAAAAGCTTTTCAATTTTTGCATATTATCATATTTTATGAATATATTAATATTTAAAAATCATATTATTTATAAATTATGTTTAAAATTTATATTCTAATGGATTTCTATTTTTCATATAACATTTTATGGTTTTATAGGTTATTAACTACTTATCACTAAAATCGATTGCCCAACATGATGATTCAAATAGTACTACATTTCCCACACATATGTTATAGATTATTGTCCTTAATTTTATTACTTATTTTTTTATAATTTACTGTCATGTTCCATTGAATATCATTTTTTTTTCAAGTTTCATGGATTCTCGACTAGCTTCACTGCACCACCAACGTAAGTGAGGTAAGTATTTAAAACTTCCTATCTACCTTATGCACACCACCAATTGAGACTAAAACCTCATCAATTCATGAAAAGGTGTCATCCTAAGGGGTAAATATGTATTCATCGAATTTTTTTTATTGTGCAACATTCTTGATATGATAGGTCTAATGATGATGTAGTGACCTCTTAATAATGCTTAAATAAGAACTCTCTAACATTATCTCCTATTTTTTCTCCCTTTCTCCCAAGTCCCTCAAAACCAAATTTTGTTGGCCCTTGCATCTTACCTTAGATTTTTTTTCAAAAAAATCCCATTAGTGATGAAATCATCATATTAGGTGATAAAACTTCCCTATGAGGTTAGATAATCATTACATTGGTTATGGGTTCATCATGATAATTATGTAAAATATCATAGTAGTTACATCTTATTAAGGTGGTTTTGTATTAAATTATAGGTGGTGTTGTAATATATAGTGGTGGTTTTGTATCCAAAGGAAGTGATTATGTAACCCCCTGTAAATAGGGGTAGTTCTATCAACATTATTTTTTCTTCAAATTTGGGCTTATGTGGTTCATTCCTTAACACATTTTGCATGTGTATTATAATTTTTATTTATTTTTACACCAAATTTCACCTATAATTAGGCCTAGGTCACTTACTCTTATATTTCCAATCATTTTGAGTCCCTCTTAAGTTCAAAGCCTAATTCAACTAAGTTAAACTCATTCATGTAAGATCTATTGCTATTATACAAGTACACCAATTTTTGCTTTAATTTGGATCCAAATATTTTCATTTTATATTAATAATTCTAAATATTTTACAATCACAGACTAATAAAATTAATTTGGATATTTTTTTATTTCTTTGATATTTGACTACATAATTTTATATATGAAGAACCATTTTTATTACAACCAAGTCTTTACAAACTATGTCTTTAACCAACCACATTCAGTTATTCCTTATTTTGAGTTGTGTCTCTTTTATTCTTATCCCATTTATGATATTCATTTTTCACCCTCATTGTTTTAAATTTCCTAACATAATAATTTTATCAAAATTAGTAAGCATATTGAGGACCATAGTACAATAAATCTATTACCTTCTACTAGTTTAATTAGAATTAGACTAGAGGTTCTTGTTATCAGTCTTGATTTCACCCTTGAGGAAAAGGAGTTTCAAACCCACCTCATATAAGTGATAAAATTGAATAACCTATAGGTGTGTTTAGCTTAATGATTGAGGTGAATCTCTAGTTTTCAAGATAGCTCCCCTGATGCATCATCTAAGATAAACTACTACTTACTTATTTGCCAATCAAAAGGGATAGAATAAATACATGAAATCAAACCTTATAATATAAGAGGTGATACACCAATGTTATGTCTCCTTTAATTTATCCTTAAATAACACTTGTGAACAAAACAAGGATTGATTATTAACACAATCTCTCTAAAATACTCCTACACATCATTTTTTCACATGGAAGCCATGCCAACTTCCTATAACCTAAGGGTGATGATTGCAAGGTTTGAAAAAAGACACTAACAGTTAGTTTCCACTATGATCACAAACACAAACACCTAAACACACCATGTAACTTGAATAATATGATCCATTAGCATCTATGTGAGAGACAAACACCTATAAAGGGAGGAAAGATAAACCACTTATATAAATTAGACAAATATGAACACACTATAATACCATTATGGAGAATGCTAGATTAGTCCTTATATTATTTAAAGGTTATAAGAGACAAATAGGTAGAACTTTCTCATACCTAATAGAGGGAAGTATATAATAGATTTACGAGCCCAATTTATAAAACATGAGAGAGAGAGAGAGAGAGAGAGAGAGAGAGAGAGAGAGAGAGAGAGAGAGAGAGAGAGAGAGAGAGAGAGAGAGAGAGAGAGAGAGAGAGAGAGAGAGAGAGAGAGAGAGAGAGAGAGAGAGAGAGAGAGAGAGAGTGAGAGTGATAAATAAATGGATTTTAGAGGCCATAATAACCATCATTCATCTAATAAATAATTAAAAACATGAATGAGGTGTAGAAATAAACCCATAACTCTCCCCTTTTTATTAACCTGGTGGCATAGTGGCCTTAAATGAACCTTTTGGATGTATAAGTATGGTGGATGGCCTATTTCTAGTGATAGTTAATTGCATGAAGACACCATGCTCCTTGAAACTGATCCATTACTATTTTACATGAATAGGGCATGTATCTATTCTAGGAAGGTAGTTAATTATTTGATTATGTCCATTACTCACCTAACTACCACCCTTCATGTCATTTATAGTCTATAAAATGCATTAGTCTCCTTGATAAGTAGAGGCATAAAACTTAAATAATTTAAATTGAGTGATGAGTCTAATAATGGA
>JARHVA010009141.1:265000-359581 GCA_037957365.1 Torreya grandis | reverse complement strand
AGATTTTTAATGTCTTTGATTTGATTTGATTCACTGTACAATTTGATATCACTTAGTTAACTAGAAGGTGGATGTTTATAGTGGAGGATTTCATGTCAATTTATAGTCTTAAGGGTAGTGAGATGAATGGTTGAGAATAATCTATTTTTGTTAAATTATAATATTGAATCCTTCTCTTAATAGATGAGGACTAATTCCCATGTGTTGAGAAGATGGGGGAGAGTTACTTGGTAGTTGAGTGACTCAACATGAATGGGTCAATGTAGTTGAAAAGTCAAGGTATGACTCATAAGTTATTTGAAATGTTCTAAGATGACTCATGAAGTGGTTATGGAAGGTGGTTGGATGAGTCAACATTTGGTTGAGACAAACATAGAGGGTGTTTAGATGAGGTGGAAAATCTAGATTTTTAGTTTATTTTAGAGGAAAATAGATGTGCATTAATTAATTAATTATGAATTAATCAATTACTCAAAATTTGGATGGAAATTATGTTTGTATGAATTTAATTGTTGATGGTGAAGAGTTATAATTTCAAAATTGAATTTCAACACTAAATGGTGAAATTTAAAAGTCTATAAAAATAACCCATCAACATGGTGATTCCTCCTAAGCATCTAGATGCAAATCAATTTATTATAAGTTATGATCCACTTATTTTAGATTCTCCTCTAAGGGAGGTGCCCAAACCAACTAATGATCCCAATGAGAATGATCTTATATCCACTTTGTTGGGATGAATTTGAGACCTAGATAATAATCATAATGCCATCATAGATGGTGTTATTGATCAAACCCAAAAGAACAAAATTATAAATACAAAAGAAGTTTAGAACATCCAACATCAAGAACAACAATAATAATGAGAGTATAAATCAAATAAACCCAACCCCACAATTACTATTCATGTTGCGGGCTTCAATCATCTACCACCTTGTGCTAAAAATATCAGAGCATGAACTAAAACTTGAATGCATATTATCAATTCCAACATTTCAATTAAATCTAGTGTTCCTATAATAGTAACCAACATTTGAATTTCACTCAAAGAATCATCTATAAAAATCAAAACTAAATGTTGGGTATTATAATGGCAATATCTTTTAATTATTATATAGAATAATTGGTCATAATATTCATAACTGTATGGATTGTAATAAATTCATTCAAAAATTTACAAAAAATAGAGACAATAATTTATTGACATATTTTTGGGAAGTCCTAATTACAACTCTGAACCTTACTAAATGGGTCTTGCGATGCCTCAAAATGCCAATAAATGGATATACCAAAATGCTTTTTCTAATCACTAAACCTAGATAAACCATAACACACTGTAAAATGTTCATATCAACTAACCCATACCAACTAAAACTTGTGATGTAGAAGCCTCAAATTCTATGAATCCCAATGTGGCTCTTTACATTAATGTTTGAGGTAAAACTAGATTGAATAGTTTGGTATAACTAGAGGATGATGAGTACATGAACATCATCACATGAATAATGGAAAATCAATAGTGAAATCCCCCTCTAAAAAATAATATATAGGATTAAAATTGAGGAATCAACAAACCAATTTGAACTTATAATCTCGTGACAAATCTGACAAAGACTTTTTATTATAGCTCATTCATGGATTTACTCAAAAACTCTCTTCCCAATCATTTGGCACTATTTGATGCCCTAGGTATTTATTATCTAGATATATTCACCTTGCTTCTCAAATCCCAAGTCAATTACATTAAATTATATATTTACCCTGTTGGGAAAAAATTCAAGGGCACAAGATATTTATTTGATCTATGTTGACATGGCCAGTAGAGGATATCCTAATTTATATTTGAAAGTGTGTATTAAAAAAACTATGTGAAAAGGGCCATGGTTAATGATTGGGTTGAAGTTAACATATTCCCCTTTTTTAGTTCAATAATTGGGTTATGATGAAAGCAATTGTTTGTCCACAAAATAAACCTTGCTAGGATATGATAGACTCAAGTATTATTCTATTGGTACCATAGTTCTAACTTTAACTTTGGGATGTAAAACTATGCTCACATAATTTTATGTCATAGACAAGGATACTAATTAAAACATGATTTTAGGAAGGCTATGGGTTCATATAAGTAAGACCATCCTTTTAACCTTATTTTAAAAAGTCGTATTTCTATACCTTTGGATGGTACAATAGTAATTATATATTTTTTTGTTAGATATTTTTGTAATCATATTGATTATAATATACTAACTACCTCCTAATTGTTTTATGTGGATGCATTATTAGTTTGCCCTCATTGAGTACCATGAGGGAGAGCATCATAGAGGATAGGGTGAATGATCATAGTATATGTTGGTAGAAAGATAAAAATTATATAATAGTCACACACACCATATTGTCTGGTTATCATGTTTAGATTATGTTGTGTGTTTTCTCTTTGGATAGCTTATACATCCACATAATTACATTTGGGTGTTATTTGTTGAATGTAATATTATTTTGGTAATTAATCAACTAAGTTGCATTATTTATGAGTCAGATTTGGTTCATAAAAATATAATTAGTGTCCCTTTTTTTGGTTGTAAAATTGTAGGTGAGTTTGTTAGTCTTTTCACCATAGTATGTTTGCATAATTTAATGCTTGCTTACATGTTAGATCTTGAACTATCATTTATTTCATGAACATGTTTTAAATAATAACATGTTTTATTTTTTGAAAACTAGGATTTTTTTAATGTCAACATTAATATGTTTTTTTAGACTTTAAAATGGAATCCTTATTATCAGTCTTTAGATTCTAAAGGAACACTTAGACCATTTTTGGTATATATTTTATTACCTAGAGAATTTTATGAATTAATTAACAAATAGACTTTAAATGCCTTAAAGTGATTTATGAACATTATTAAATCACATTTTAATTAGATTTGGTCAAAGGGAAAAAACATTAGGGGTTCTTGGTTATTGAGGACTACATGGGTTGAATAATTTTGCATTGGAACATTTGATTTAAAAAATAATAATTTAGGAGATGAAAGAGGTGCATTTGGAGGGTAGATTCTACAATTTTTGGTAGGAAATTTCTATTGGTGGAGACAGGGAGAGAACTCAACCTAAAAGTGAGGCATGCATTTACCACATTGAGTGGTAATCTATAACATGAGTTAAAAATAACCATTATGGTGAGATGTAACAATTAAATTAGGAGTTTTTGAGGGATAAAAACATGGAGTGGGAGAATATAAGGTATGACACAAAGGAAGGAGAAAAGGAAGGATAATTTAAAAGGGCAATAAGCACAATGAGAACTAGTTATTATATTTTATCATCTCAGGCAAATATCATTATCCTCCATTTCTTAGTTAAAATATTTTGGTTTTTTTTTTATCATTATGATTATATAAATATTTATCTATTTTTGCCTATTTCATAGTTAAAATGGAAAAACCTAGTTGTAAACTACATGCCTAGGATTGTAGGAAATAATTGGTGGGCCTCTATTTAAGTATTTGTCTTAAATAAAGGTATGTATGGTTGTGTTATCCAAGTAAGAGTTTTTTTTTATAATAAGGAATTTTTACAAAAGATTAATTTTTTATTACAAAAATATTTATGTAATTTTTATTTATGGTTGTTTGATCCCCTTGCATGTGTAGTAAAGTTGGGAATTTAATGGATTGACACTATGAACTTGAGGGTGAGAGTTCAATCTCACCCCCAAGCTCATAATGGTGACCTTGTTAGAAAAACATAACCAACTTAGAGTTGTGAATTTTTATAACATAGTTTTAATTTAATAAAAATAATTTAAAATTTTGGTATCACATTCTAGGAAGATTGATTTTTAATGAAATAAATCTTTATTGAGATGTTTTAGCCGGTTTGAATTTTAGTTAAATAAGTATATATTTAAACTTTTATGTGGTTATAATAACCACCTAAATGCCTAAATATTAGTTTCAATATTTGTGAGGAGTAAAAATCTACATTTCTATTTAGAAATAAATCTTATGCTGCTATTACGTTATAAAATATCTACATTTTTAGAGTCACTCTAGGTGAATTTGTAAGTCGTAAGATTGGGTTTTTGTTAAATATATCACATGGGATCAATACATATTTAATTACAACATAATAGTGAATAAATTATGGTGGATAAAATCTCAAGTGGTATTATAAATCTAAACTTGACTAAATAAAAAAAATGAAATATGGAAATGAATAGGCTATAGCCTATTTATAAATAGTTACATGTATTAGTAAAAAGGAAAAATATGTGTCTAGTTTGGAATGAAATGTATCAAGGAGTAATCAAGATTAAGTGGATAATAAAATGGCAAGAGACAAGGAACATTAGTAGTATAACAATGACCCAACTAGATCATTTTTTAATAATATAATCATTATCATTTTATATTAGTTATTTAATGGGTTTATATGAACATAAAAGTGGTAGTATATAGTTTAATTAGTTTCTAGATTGTTTATGGACCTTTAGATTATATACCTCTATAATTTGGTAAGGAATTCAGAGGGATTCCTAGGATGTGGGGTATTATATTCACTAATTATAGATACTTGTAAGGACCTTTGGCCCACTAGTAATATGTTTTAATAGAGTATCTAAGTATCTTTAAAGCTTAAGTAATTATTGAATCCTTAAAATCCTAGGAGGATTTATTTGTTTGATATGGGATTTTTATCAATTCAATATTATAGTATCATAGTTTTTTATACATTTTTGTATGTTTTATTCATGTATGGTATATAGTGAACATATACTCTAGAGTGATTAGAAGGTAATATTGCTTCTACAAATGTATGATTTATGTATGAATAATTAAAAAACCAATATTATATGGATTATGTCATCTATAATATTATGATGGATTAAGTTTAAAAGCTTATATGAAAATATAGTTCCTACACATTAAATATCAATGAGTGATAGGCATGGATTCTTTAGTTGAGTCACTCATATTCCATTAATTTGAAGGATAATAATTTATGTGAATAAGAACAAGGGGTATTATTGTAGTGGATTGTGACCCAAATTTATTTGAAGTCTAAAAAATATAATGAAAAACTTTTTCCAAAGAAATTTTAAAGTTATATGCATTGTATATCCATTATACCTTTTAGTTTGCATACACTTGTATTATCATATTAGATAGAAGATGATTTTTTTGGTCTATATGACTAATACATGTAATATTGAGTGTAATACACACTATTTTGGATGAGTTATCTATGTTTCACATTTACATTATATGTTCCCTAGAGAAGGGATGTCACACTCCTAGTGGAGAGGTGTATGGGAGACTGGTAGTATGTGGTTAGAATAAAGGTGCCTAGATGATTCTCTCCCTCTCTATAACTATATTAGAACCATTCATGATACTCATGGCTATTATATATTATAAGAGCTAGTTATTAACACTCTATTATACTATTGTATCTTGACATTATTATATTTTATTTATTTATCTTACATGGTAATGACTATGGGCATTCATGTATAAATATTTTATTATGCTAATCTATAACTATGGTTGTTAATGTGATATTTATCAAGAATGAGGGATTTTGACTTTAATTATTTGATGAGTAGTTTCTTTATATAATGAGTTTCAAAATTTGTTGTATATTTTTATTCTTTCTACACTATAGATACATGTTGGAGAGAAATGAAAATTGATAATATGACTGAGTTATTGTATATAAATTTTCATATTGGTCTTATTACAACTAGCTCAATTTCACTTATTCTGGCATATTTGAATGGTGTAAAAATTGTAAAATTATGATTTAGTTTCTTAGTAATTAATGTGGTCAATTAAACCTCTTAAAAAATTATATTTCCTAGTGACTAGAGCCTACTTGGGGTTCTAGCATGTGGTATTATAGAGTAGGTTTAAATTCTTAGAAATAATGAGTCTATTAACACTAACCTAACTCTACTTGTTTATATAAGAATAACATGGTGCATGAAAGAGTAAACACTAAGGGAATATCTAACCAGGATAAATAATATGATCCTAACCAGCTACGGTTGAGAAAATGGAAAGCTCATTCAAATCCTTGCTATCTAGAATGAAGCACGACATGATTACATCCCTAAAGTAGGAGGTACATGGGCATAAGGATGAATTAGAACAATAAGAGACTAAAAAACATTAGGATTATTAGGAAGATAATTAGAAGTAGGAGCATGTTAAAAATCATTAAGCTACTAAAGTGCAAGTGGCTACATAGCTTACACATAATATGAAAAAGGTGAATCCATCTAATTTTGACAAAATAGTGTTGGGATATGGAGCTTGGGATTCAAAAATTGAAGTTGATTATTATTTAAAAATTAAAAATTAATCCAAGGTGAAAAAATTGGTATGGAGAGCATACTAGTTAGTTGGTGAAGTAAAAACTTGGAGAGCCAACAAGAAGTTGTAAATGGGTCTAAAATCCACCACCACCACTTGGGAACAATTTTTAACATTATTCAAGGATATGTGGCTACCATATATCTATTTGAACAAAACTTTACATATTTACAAAATATGAACTAGTGATATCTATAAATGATAGATTACAAGGAATAATTTATTAAACTCCTCAAGTATGTTCCCCAGTACTAGAAAGATGAAATTCTCTGAATTAGAATTTCATTATGGGTCTAAGGCTTTAGATTATGTGTGAAGTGGATGTGCATGGATGTAATACCATAGATTAGGTATTTGATAAATTTATTAATCAGGAGTAGAAGCTAAAATATCTTTAAAAATTTAAAGAAAAGTATCAAAATAAGTTTGGTAGCCTAAAACCTTATTTCAAAAAAAAGAATATAAGAGGTAACCAAATATAAATAAAATGATTGCCTAGTATATGTTTCACTTTTGGAAGAGATCACTATGATAAATAATATCCTCACTATAAGATAAGGAACAAATTCAATAATCTTTCAAAATCATCCATAAAACAAGTAACCTTCAAATAATCAATTCATGTAGCTGTTGACAATCATTAAGATGTGTTTAAAGCCTCTCTAATTGAGGTGTCAGGGACTTTTTTTTGGAATTATACTTCAATTTTTATAGATACTAGAACAAATGAATATTTTATTTCTTATATTACGCTAAATAAACTACCTAGGAAAGATGGGCATATGGAGAATGCATGGACTATGTAATATGGGAATTAGTCTAGGGTCAAACTAGTTAAATTCCTAGTGGAATTACCATATTTCACCACTATAGTAGAATTTTTTTCAACTCCAATAGGGTCATATGTTGTTATATTAAGGGTGAATCATCTTTGAAAGAATAAATAAATGGTCAATTGATTTCTAAAGAAGGTTGAATGTTTTGATGATTATAGAAATCAAACCAAAATTGAAGGAAAAAAGAAAGATTTAAAGTTAATACAAATTTCAAACATTCAATTAAATCGAGCTCAAAGGAAAGGATATTAGGTGTTTTTGGTCAAGATAAATGAGATTGAAGAACCTAAAAAGCCTAACTTTAAGGAATATATATTTTTATATGAATTTTGGGATGTATTTCTAGAATACCTACCTAGACTACCTCCCAAAATGGAATTTCATTTCAAAATTGAAATTATTTTGGGATTAGAGCATCAATCCAAGGTGCCCTAAAGAATGAAAATAATAGATTTAATCAAATTGAAATTTTAAATCCATGAAATTTTATCCAAAGGGTTAATTCAACCAAGTGTTTCACCATAGGGATTTCCAATGGTGATTATGAAGAAGGATGAGTTTCTTCATTTTTATATAGAATACATGATGTTAAACAAATCAACCATCAAGAATAGTTATCCCTTAACTTGTATTGATGATATTTTTGATCAAATGAGAGGTGAAATGTTCTTTTATAATATTGAAAATAGATTAAGATATCATAAGTTAAGGATTAAAGAAGAAGATATTCCTAATATTGGTTTCAGGATGAGGTATGAGTACTATGAATTCATAGTTCTTCCTTTTTGGCTAGTAAATGTACCTAGAGCATTCATGAATATCATAAAAAATGTGTTAAAATATTATTTAGATTGATTTGTGATCATCTTCTTGGATGATATTTTTATTTAATCCAAGAGTGAGGAATAACTTGTTGAGCACTTGTGTATAGTTTTATAACACCTGAGGAAACACAAGCTCTATGGAAAATCATCAAATTATACCTTCTTTCAAAAAAATGTACAATATTTGGGTTATCCAATTTTATTGTAAGGTATATCCATTGATTTTAGAAAGATAAAAACCATCATGGAATTATAAAAACCCAAAAAAATTCATGAGGTGCACAATTTTATGGGATTAGTGGGGTATTATAGGAAATTTTCACCCAAATTTTCCAAAATAACTAACCCAATCACCTCCTTACAATACAAAGATAAAAATTTTTGTGGAGTGATAATTATGAATATTCCTTTAAAAAAATAAAGGAAATTATTAATTATAAACTAATATTGAGAGTTACAGATCATATTAGTCATTTTTTGTGGTAATAAATGCTTCTAGGTATGGTCTAGGTGGAATATTGATGTAGGAGGCTCAATAATATCATATGAGTCTTGGAAAATGATACCTTATGAGGCTAATTATTCTCTAAATAGTTAAATTTGGCAAAAATAGTGCATGTTTTATAGGTTTAGAGGTATTATTTATTGGTAAAACCATTTTTGCTCATGAAAATAATCTAGGGCTCAAGTATACCTTTACCCAACTAAAACTGAATGCTCATCAAAGACATTGATTAGAGTTTTTCTCTAATTATGATTTTGATATCAAATATATAAATGGAAAAGAGAATAAGGTCTATATTAACTATTTTAACCACAAGTCAAAATAGATCAACCCCCTATAGTGAAAAACTTGATATAGGGGTCTTATAAGATTTTATAGGGTGTGTCATGGTCCCAGCAATGTCATTTAATGTGTCATTCACCTTGGTCATAGTCACTTTTAGTCTTTATACCACTTCATGTCATATAGGGTCATATTTGAGCCATTAATGAAGTTTTTACATTTTCATAAGTAGACAAAGGTGTCAAAGTGTTTCTTAATGTCCTTCATGTCAACTTATTGTAAGACATCCATCTCTAACTAAAAGTTACATGAGGAACATCAAAACAAGAACATTAGTGGTAGTTTAGATAATTTTAGCTGATTGTATGACTTATATAGAGGTTTTCTCATGTGTGGAAGGCCTTGAAGTGACCTTTCATCTCCCATTATCTCACTTTAACACATATTTAACTTTAAAACACTTGAAGATGGCTTAAAACCATTTCACTTCTCCATCACTCCACTAGATAGGTAGAAATGACTAACCATTTTTGGTTAAGTATGGATGGTAGAGGATGAGCCAAGAAAATACACTTAGTGATATATATTAATCTTAGTCTAATTATATTTTATGTTAGTATTTTAAGGATTGATGATTTATTCTCTATGAATTATTGTTTAGAAGTTGATTTCTCTTTTTTACATGGTTATCCCACACCCCACAGGTTTCCTCCATATTTTAGATAATCCATATACTCTAGGTAATGTACATGGTTATTAGGAGAATGAAAATCCTCTTAAAATAATTATTTAAATGGTTTTTACATGTGGGATGAAATAGAAGAGCACAAGCACTCCATTCTGCTAATGAGAGACACTATTGAGTCTGTAGATAATTTCATCAGTTGTAGGGGCTTGCATCTAGTTTGACATTCACATAAATGGAAATTAAATTTAACATGTTGTGATTTGATATTTAATTTCATATTAAGAAATATATTCTTTTGAAAATGTGATCTCAAGGTCATATAGTGATCAATAACATAGTTATATATGGTATACAGTCAATTTCCTATAATTATTCATCTACAGGTAGGTAAAGGGAGACATATATAGTCATGATGATCAAATAACAAAGGTTTAAAGGTGATGATAACTTTTCAAAGGTGAAATAAACATGTTAAAATGTATAAATAGTCTCATTTGGATGTATTCTCAACCAATTCTTTACCCACTACCTCGTAGCCTGCATATGCACCTATAGTGGTTTGACTGTAACTCCATAGAGGTCTGTGAGGTTGTAATACAAGTGTTTGAAATAGTTTAAGAATAGAGCCTCATTTAGATTAGAAAATTGGAAAGCATCATAGAGTCAATGGTGGAGATATAATATGGGTTGTATAACCAGTCTACTATAGATAAAATCATATATCATATATTCACATACATACCTCCTGTATATACACCTACAAGTGGTTCATAGAGGAGTGGGTGTTGCATGATATTGTTTGAAGATTTTTAAAACCTTCATTTAGGTCTTGAAGCATTGATAATATCATAAAAATCATAAAAGAGTCACAATGTAACAAGAAAATTTGTGTCTATGACTATTTAGTCAAGAAAGTTACTTTAAGGATTCCTTACCTTAAAATTTCCAAAACAAATACTTGGCCCTTCTTTTGATCCTTTCATGATGTATCATATTGAGATAAAAATTGTTTTAATTGTTTGATTATGTATTCTAGGTATAGGGGAAGTAATATAACATGATAGGATAAGTGTTTGGTCCCAACAGGTGATGTAAATAAGGCATCCATTTTATATATTATTTCATTATATAATTGTTAGTGTTCACTATAGTGTGTTGAATTTCAAATGACGTTATAGTCCATGGTGGCATAATAGAATCATATATCCATGGAAAGTGACCTTATTAAGGAGAGAAATACACTATTATTTCAAATAACATTGAGAAGTGTTGAAGTACAGGGTCTTGACCTATATCATCACCTATAGGTCTAACTTTTCCCTCAAAAAGGTGACATATAGTCTGATTGTAGGTACCTGCAAGCTCAAGATATTAACCTAGAGATGGAAAACCTATAAAAATGAATACTTGAAAGTTGTATATGACTCCAAAGACCTCAAATACACCCTATGTTGTGTAGCACATGGTCCAAGAGATGAAATTCAATGCAAGATGTATAAAGTAAAATAGAAATGATAGTTTTAATTAGTAAGTGCAATCATTACTCTTTCAAACAATTACAAATGAAGTTTATTATACAATAAAAGAGAGAAAATGTGTTTCAAGGAGATAAAAATACCAAGGCACATTTTAATATCTTTAACCAGGCTCAATCATGCTTGGACAGTCTTGAAAAAGTCTTTTTAAACAAAAAAATGCACTAGATACTTCATCGAGCTCTTGGAAGGCTAACAATGGTCATATTCAGTAGCTTTGTATAGAAAATAGAGAAAAATTAAACACCCAAGCTCTTGTACAAATATGTGGTCCCTAATTTACTAATATTTCCATGCATTGGTCTTGAGTTAAATGGGATATACTCTATGAATGATTTTTAACAAGTTAAGCAAGTCTAAATACCTAGCTAAACACTATAGGCTTGGTTTTGGGCATTTTAAATGAGGTTGTGATCTTTTTTTATAATGGATTAAGGTTTTTAAAGTGATTAAGGGACCTCTATAGTACTCTCAATCAATTTAAAATCATATTCATGGCTATGTGATTCATAAATGGGAAATATATTTCATGAATGGTGAGATTGCAGGTTTGAGCCTATAGGGTTTTGTGTCTCCATAAAGGCCCAGGTCCATATCAAGAGTTTGAATAATTTTTAAATCCATATAAATAATTATTTATAATCCTATCAAGCCATCAAAAATATTTTCAATGGCAGTAATATGCAAGCTTACATACATCTACTATAATAAAGGTTCATCCCAAAAGGTTACAAGTCTAGGTTCCAAAGTCTTTCACTAGTTTCACTATGACCAAGTACCATGAGTCTATATATATTTTAGTTAGTATTAAATAGGAATGACATCTTCTCAAATAATCCTCAAAAATCTCATGAAACTATTCTATCCAATTCACCACTATAGCCACTTTAATCACTATAATAGTGGATTTTGTGCATTGAGATGAGAACCCAAAGTGAGTTGAACAAGTATATTTACATGAAAAAAGTGTTGTAATAACAATTAATAATAGGTGGGGGTTAATAATTATAAAAAATATTTCAATCAATTACATCCACTCATATATGAACTATGAAAGCAACACCGTGATCTAACAATGCATTAAGAATAAATCACATAAGCAAGTTACAAGATAACACATCACATATGTGGGAAACCCTCATGGGAAATAAAACACAATAAAATAATGCTTTTAAAAACTATAATATAAGGAAATTTATCAAAATTTATATTAGAACCAACCCAACATAGAGCACCAAACCCGAATTTATCAAGCACCCACTTGACTTTAGTAAGGACCCACTTGCTAGGAGGCTACAACCCCTATGACCACGCACCAACTCAATAAAAATAAAATTATTAAAACATAAAAATAAAATTTATATTCAAATCCTTTAAAAATAACTAATTTATCCAAGACCATTTCTGCAAGCACCAACCTACAAGGCATCTTCAACTCCCTCTTTAACCAAGCACTAACGTAGCCAATCACATTTCTTATATTATTCCACTCAAAATTATCTATCCAATATCATACATTATAAAAAGATATATTATTTAACTCTAATATCCTCTAAATATACAATTATTACTCATTCATCTCTACTCCACTTAATCTCTCTCAAAACTACCTCTAGGCTTCTTCGCTCAACTAACCCTCTTCAAGATTAAATAGGTCATATGATATTGATCTTGAAATGAATAAAACTTGTATGATCACCATTAAATGATTATATTATCTCTTATTATGTTTATAAACATGTTACCCAACCTCATTAGTCTCATTTATTTATCAATCCATTCACTTCCTCTAAGCTTACATAAATGGGCAAAAAACTACCTTGTATATATACCATTCCTTGTTCATATACCACTTAGTCAGCTACACACCCTTAACCTATTAGGTAATGCATATAATAGGTATTATTACACCTTATTAACAATATTAAAATTATATTTTACTCCATTTTAGTTTGTCATGACTCAATTAGGCCTCATTTCACTTTTAGGTCTCATGGATATCTAATTGCATTAGGTCTGTATAGTAACATGTTACCATTTATTCTCTTAAAAATAATTACACCTATATAAAGGGAAAAATAATTTAAAAAAACATTAAAAAAAAATATTTTATAACATCCTATAATCTTTATAACACTTTTTAGGCCTAACCACTTCATGAAACCCCTCAATAGTACTTAGTCATATTAGTCCTATGTACACCAAAATGTCTGCCTTTATAAACTAAAGTTAAAATAGAATTGAGACACTCAAATATGATAAAATAAGTATATATAAATAATATAAATGACATAAATGTCATTAAAAATGCATTATACACTTCCATTCAAGAGATAAGGCTTCAAGAACACTTCTACAACTCACTCACTCAGAACTACTAGATTACCTCAAAACATAGTCATGGTGACTTAGACCTCCAACACATGTATAGACACTTTACATGAATTTTTATGCATGTATATTATCATATGATATATTTATACCATTATTATATAGAAATATAATATTTTTAAATGAAAAATATTGGTCTTACAAACCAATTTCTTGACCTTATATCACATTGTCTTATCTAAACCAGACAAGTCAACTTCTGAGTAAATTTTTCACCACATACATGACATCCAAATATTATTTCCAAAGTGAAAATTTCTTAAAAGTCATAAAAAACATCTCCATGTAATTTGTTTCATCATTATAGCATTAAAACACATCCCAATTCATCTTCTCACTATTGCTTGGGTTTTACACTATTTATACCATTAGGTCTATTTGCAACTGGCTAACTTGGATGACTATTTTCACACATTACAAGGGTGTAATATATATACAAAAATTCATGTGAATTATTTGAGTCTCTAAATCCTTCTTCCATCCATTTTATTTTCTTGACTAATGCAACTTTTGACTACTACAATAAATTCTTCACAAATAAGCCTATATCTACACATTTTCTCTCTCCTCTGACTAACCACCACCACCTAGAGGTACTTGAGAGAGTTTAATACATAATATAATATTTTTAAAATTTATTTGAGATCATTTTAGGCTCTTTTAAATAATATATTTCACACCAGGTCCTTATTAGGGTTTTAGGGAGGTTTATCATAGGGTTTGGTGTTAACAATTGTTCATAAAGGACTACCCCTTAAATCCAAAACCAATGCCTAGATATCTTATTTAGGAACCTTACCCATATATAATTAATATCTCAAGTTCCCATGTAGAGGTTAAATGTGCCAAAAAATGTCTAAATGTGATTTTCAGGTGTTGAGACCTCATTATGTGAAATTGAGAAGGCGTAAACTATGTTTCTTGAAATTCTCTTTAAAATGACATAAAACTTTGTGAACATGATTAAAATAAGATATCATACCTATATCCATGATAAAATATGCAAAATTTCCTTGAAAACTAATTTTAATGGCTCATCAGGTCAAGTAGGGTTTAGGCATGGTCTAGGTACAGACTTGATCTTAAGGTTTTATCCCTATAGGCTCACACTGAGACACTCATGGATGACTCTACACCTTAATTTCATGTTCACAAAGCCTTCACAACCTCTCACATTCTTGATATCACTCACCTCATCATGCCACCAGCTCATACATTCACCATGCCGTGACTAGGTTTAAGCTTTCAATGCACTTGACACCTTGACCTATTCCTTCCATGTCATGAACTCAAAAAAACATCAAACAAGCAGACATAAGACATCAAAACACACTCATATCACTACAAAATTCACTTTATAATGACAACAATCTTCCATAGCCTTATATAGACCTAAAACTACATGACCAAGCTTCATATGACTTGACATATCTCTTCCATACACCTATAAGGCATTAGTTGCCTTTAAATTTTATTTCAAGATAAAATCCTCAAGTGAAAACACTCTCTCAATTAAAATTCTTTATTTATATGGCTCACCTAAAATTCTTCATGTCATGACCATGCCATACTATGCACATACCTCTTCATACACTATGATTACTATGTAGACATTGGTTGCCTTCAAACACTCTTTCCATGACCTATACTTTCCATGCTCACAAAAATCATGACAACTCTCAACAACACTCTCTTCTCTTATTATTATTAATTATTTTCTCTCATGGAAACACCCTTTCATGTACCTTGACACATAACATATTGCCATTTGTCCATAGTCACCTTTGACACTACCATCTATCCTTATTCATATCTAACATCAATGACAATATAATATTTGACATGAAACACCTTTTTTACATCAAAGATAATAACATGCCAATAAACTCCCCTTTATCATTGATGGCAAACACACTATAATCTGAGAAACACTTCAAAATGGTACTTTTCCCATCTACTCATTCTCCCCCTTTTAAAATTAATGACAAAGGGTCTTCTACACACTACTATATAGTCTTTGGACCTAAAATTCAATAATAACACAATGATATGCTAATAAAAACCCACCTTGGGCTTATACTAGTTGTTGTAGATAACTTATAGAACACTTGAATTGTACCTTAAGAAACCATGTTTCTTATGACTTTTGCATCACTATATTGACACTTCACAATTCATAGATATGAATCTCCCATTAACTCCATAACCTCCTCTTGAGTCACAAGATGGAAACCACTCTTAGAAACATCTCTAAATAGGTTACTTTTTCCCATTCTGAACTTTCTCTCTTTCTTAGCTCCCTACCCCTTTTGGTAATAGGATCATAGATTTTATGAAGCATCATATAAAAATGATCCCACTAACTCCATGAATACCTTATTCAAATGAATAAAGATACATAAGAACACTTATCTTGACCTTTATATGATTGGTATAGATTAAACTCTTAATCACTCACTAGGGTATAACATTTATTCTTATTTGACACAGATCTTAAAATGGACTCACATACACAAGATCACTCATTTTCATTTATGCACATTGATACCATAGAGATGGATAATATCTATCTTCATTTCCCTATTCCATACTCACAAACATCCATCATCTTCTCAGTCTTATCCACATTCTTTAAACTATCTTCATGTTTTTTATATACCTTATTTGATATAGATCATTAATTATATACTATTGAATCTAATGAATCATTTGATTAGCTCCTCCTTTATCCTCATAGCTTATTCTCTTTATATGAGTAATTAGGACTCATAGACCTTTCTCAATATCCTTCAAACATCTTGATACCAATAGTACCTCTCAATAGAAATCAATCTATCAACTATTAGAAACATAAAACAACTTTTTGCTTACCTCTCATATACCAATCAACTACATGGGGTTTCATCACACTTCCATCTCTATCAACAACATCCAACTTATCTCTATGACCATATGAGTCTTGTATACCAATCCATATTCCATATGTCTCTAGAAAAAATCCTATGTTTAGACATGTGTTCTATACCATGAATCTTCATGCACTGATCTCTAGAATCAATACTCATACTAATCAAAAATACTTTAACATTTTCATATGAATACAAGATACAAACAAAACAACTCATGCCTTGTAATATAGAGAAATTGAAATCCTCTCAATTATAATCTTTATTTGACTTTAACCTCATGCTTCTACTAATATAAGAGTGTCTCCATGAAGCCTAATAGAGTCACCCATTTCCATACATATATGAAAACTCCATGAAATCAGGGTATTCCCATATCTCCAGATCACTCTACTCAACTATCTTCCAATCATGAGACTGATATTCCCTCCTTAGAATCCACTTAGGCTTGACTAAATCATTTGACTGATATACCTTCTCATCCTTCTTCTCTTTGACTACCTTATCAAGAAATTCAAATAAAAAGTATTTTTAACATTCCTTCAATTTTTATCCTTGTTCTATCTTAGCAAACAAACCATTTTGACTCTTGGGCTCAATATGATTAGTCTTGACTTTTTTTGGCTTTCATACCAATGTTTGACCCTCCTCATGCACTCTAGGAGATCCATATACCTTTTTAATTCTTGAGGGCCCTTTAAATCTATTAGGATAAAATCTTGCAATGTGTCCCATATTATGATAACTATAACAAACAACATATTTTTACTTACCTCTTGATTGATCACTCCTTCCATGTTCCCATGATAACTCATTCTTGAGACAATTCTACAATCACTTGATCTATGAGAAAAGTTATGACAAGTAAAACAATAACCATTGAAATAATTGGAATACCTCATTCCATTATGTTGTCTAATTGGTTTCTTCATGTTGACTTTCGTGTTGGTATTCTTGACTTATTGATGATCACTATGAGTCTCATATTTGAGAGTTTCTACATAGGTCTTTGAGGTCTAACTCTTCCTATTCTCCTTTTTGTCTTGTTTGAACTCAAGACCTATCTTGTCATGTAGAGATGTTTAACTAATTAAAATATCACCAATAAATTCATTATTCTTCTCAAATCTCTGATGTGTCTTCAACTTGAATTTTACCTGATCCAATTATACATTCAAAGACTCTATTTTTATTCCAAACTTGATGCATTCTTCGTCCTTGGTCTTAAGATCTATAGTGACAATTTCAATATGAGTCTCTAGATGTTTGATGATAGCCTCATGTTCATTGGTGTTAATGCTTAGTCTCTCTTCAAAGAGATTTATTTGATCCTCATAACTCTTCACCAATGACTTCAGTTTTTTATTATTTCTTCTTTGTAACTTCCACTCCTCTAAATCACTCAGCAATTTTACCTCAAGGTTCACTTTATCCTCTTCTTCATCTAATTCTTCATAATCCATAAGGCCTTTCCATTTTTATCAACCCTTATTATTTATTTATATCACCATGAATAAGGTTTGATTGTTATCATTATCATTATAGTTATCATCACTATTAGATGTACTAGTGTCACTTACATCAGATGATCTACTATCTTTTTTGGTGTATAAACTTATCTTGTTCTTGAATGACCATTTCTTGTCTTCATAATTTCTAAAAACCTTTTTTATCTTGTCAAGATTATAGGTATTCTTGTCATCAACATGATGTTCATAATGTTTTCCATCATGCTCAGTCTTATCCTTGTTAGGACATTTAGATGCAAATTGACCAATATTACAATAATTAATGAATTTGAATGGCAACTTGACCTTATACTTACTTGAACCTCTCCCTAGTTTTATGAAAAACATGGCTTCTATCTTATCATCATCAATATCTATGTCAACATAATCCTTAGCCTTACTACTTTTTGATTTATTCTCATCTTTGAATGAAGCTTCCTTCTTGAAAGGTCTTCTATCACTTGTTCTCATTTAATAGGAAATCAAGATGCCATGAAGCTCATCCATCTTAGTAGGTTAAGATATTTGATCTCCTCTATAGTAGACACCTTTAAATCAAAATTAGATGTTATATATATCAATACACTTTTTACTACTATTCATTTTTCCAACTTCTCTCCTAGGCCTATGATGACATTTACCACTTCATATACTCTCAATAGATAAGATCTAATGATTTCATCCTCCTTAATTCTCAATCTTTCAAACTGCCTTTGATGGGTCTAAAAATTTGAAAAATTAAATTTAGTGTCTCCTTTATATATGGTCTATAACTTTTCCCAAATCCCTTTGGTTATACCATAATTTATTACCTTAACAAATTTTGCTTCTAAAAGACTACACAAGATGACATTCATTGCCTTGGAGTCATTCTCACTTGCCATCTTGCCTACTACATTAGTTGGTAGCGTATAAGGTGGAGTGAATCCATCAATAATATATTTACATATGTCATAACCTAAGGACATTAGATAGGTTTTAATTATAATGCTCCATAATGAATATTTAGTCCCATTGAAGAGAGGAGGTTTATTGATTGATAAATCTCCTTGTGCTTGTTGACTAGACATGCTTGTGCTTCGAGGATATCCTTTAAGTTGTTAGTTCTACTTCAAAGGACCAAGATTTAATACCAATTGTTTGAATCACAATGACTATGAGTGGGAATGGGTGAGTTGATCTTCAAAATCTTTCAATCGATTACATCCACTCATATATGAACTATAAAAGCAACACAATGATCTATCAATGCATTAAGAACCAATCACATGAGAATGAAATAAGATAACACATCACATATGTCAAAAAAAATCATGGGGAATAAAGCCACTAAAAAAATCTTGGAAAAAATATCCTATAAGTTAATGTTTCAAATTTTATTTGAGCACCAACCCAACATGGAGTACCAACCCCAATTTTATCAAACACCCACTTGACTTTAGTAACCACACACTTACTAGGATGATATAACCCCCTATGACCAAGAAATAAATAATTAAAAGGACACTTATAAAATCACTAAATTTTAAGGCAAATCCAAATCCATAATAAATAAGCACCAACTCAATTAAGACCAATTATGCAAGCACTAACTTGTAAGGAAGATTCAACTCCCTCTTTGACCAAGCACCAACTTAGCCAATCACATTTCTTATATTATTACACTCAGATATATATATATATATATATATATATATATATATATATATATAATATATCTAATTCCATACAATATGAATACATTTCTGATGTAAATTTAATATCCTATCAATAGACAATGATCACTCCTTAATCTCTACTCCACTTGATCTCTCTCAAAATTACCTCTAGGTTTCTTTGCTCAACTAGCCCTCTTTAAGACTAAATAGGTCATATGACATTGATATTAAACTATATAAAAACCCTATTATCATAATTGAAAATCTTGTATACTATATTATTAATGTTTAAAACACTTTACCTAACCTCCTTAGGCTCATTGATTTATCAATCCATTCATTTCTTCTAAGCTTACATAAATAGGCCTAAAACTACCTTGTATATATAAAATTCCTTGTTTATATACCAATTAGTTAGCCATTAACCATTAAAATATTATGTAATACATATAATAGGTCTTAAGACACCTTATTAACATGATTAAAATGACCTTTGAGTCTCTTTTGGTCTGTAATGACTCAATTAGACCTCAATTCACTTTTAGGTCTTATAGATATGTCTAGTAACACATTACCATTTGATCCTTTGGGAAGAATTAGACCTATATAAATGTAAAAATACTTTAACATAGCATCTATAAAACCTTATCCAACATACTCAGTCCTATTAGGCATGTGTACAGTAGAAAGTCTATGTTTCAAAACTGAAGCTCAAACACACTTGATCCACTAAAACAAGATAAAAAAGAATATATATAGAATATAAATGACCTAAATTTCACTAAAAAATGTATTATACACTTCCACTCAAGATATAAGGCTTTAATAACACCTCTATAGCTCACTCACTTAGAACTATCAGATTACCTCAAAACACAGTCATGGTGACTTAAACATCCAACACCTATATAGACACTTTACATGACTTATGATGAGTGTATAATATCATATTAGATAATTAAAAATTATTATATATAAATATCATATATTCAAATGGAAAATATTGGTCTTTTAGACCAATTTCTTGACCCTATATCATAATATATTATCTTAACTAAATAGGTGAACTTCTAAGTAAGATTTTCACCACATAAATGACCTCAAAATAATATTAAAAGAATTAAAATGTATTAAAATTACTAAAATTCATATTCATGTATTTTTTTCATCATTATATCATGAAAACACATTCTAATTCATCTTCTCACTATTGTCTAGGTTTTACACTATTTACACCATTAGGTTTGTCTATGATTGGATAACTTTAATGACTAATTTAACACATTATAAGGGTAGAAAATATACATAAAACTTAATTTTAATGAATTATTAGTCTCTATATCCTTCTTCCATCCATTTTGTTTTATTAACCAATGTAACTTTTAACTACTACAACAATTTTTTCACAAATAAGCATGTATCTACACATTTTCTCTCTCATCTGACTAACCACCATAACCTAGAGGTACCTGTGATAATTAAATATATGATACAATAATTTTTATATTTATTTGTGATAATTATAGGCTTTTTTGAACAATATATTTCACATCAGGTCTTTATTAGGTTTTTAGGCAGATTTAACACAAGTTTTGGTGTTAATGGTTGTTTATAAAGGATTGCACCTTAAATCCAAAAATAATGCCTAGAGATCTTAACTAGGACCATTCCCTATCTCTCCTTAACATATTATTTTCTCATGTATAGGTTATACATTCCAAAAAACATCTAAATGTGCCTTTTGGGTCTTAAGACCTCATTTTGTGAACTTGAGAAGGCCTAAAATAGTGTTCTTGAAATTCCCTTCAAAATATAGCCTCTAAATTTGTAAACATGCTTAAAATACATATCATACATCAATCCATGCTAACATATGAAAACTATACTTGAAAATTGATCTTCATGCCTTATTAGTCTAATTAGGGTCTAGGAATGGTCTAGGTGCATATTTGATCTAAAGGTCCTACCCCTATAGGTTCACCCTAATATTATCATGGATGCTTCAACACCTTATTATAATTATAATACAACATTAAAAACCTCTAAAATTATTGAGATAATTCACCTCATCATGTCATTATCTCATACATTCACCATGAAATGACTAGGTTCAAGTTTCCAATGCACTTGACACCTTGACTTGTTCCTTCCATGTCTTGACATCAACAAAACATTAAAAAAGTAGAAATAAGACATAAAAACACACTCATATCATTTCACCATTATATTTTTGATGAAAATAATCTTCCACCGCCTCATAAAAAACTAAAACTACATGACAAAGCTTCATATGACTTGACATCTCTCTTCCATGCACCTATAAGGAATTAGTTTCGTTTAAATTCTCTTTCATGACAACATCCTTCAATGGAAACACTCTCTTAATGATAATGTTTTAATCATATGGATCACCTTGAAAATCTTCCATGTGATTACTATGCCATACTATGCACATATATATTCATACGCTATGCTTCCTATGAAGACATTGATTTTCTTCAGACACTCTTTCCATGACTTATACTTTCCATGCTCACATCAATCATGACAACTCTCAGCAACACTCTCTTATATTATTATGATGAAATCTTATCTCTCATGAAAAAACTCATGACAAGACTCTATCATTTACTTTGACATATCACATACATATATCTTTCTTTAATCACATTTGACATTGCCATCTATCCTTAGTAACCTTTGACATTGACCCTGACATCAACCTTGACATGAAATACCTTTTTGAGATCAATGATAATAACATGAAAACATAAAGTCATGTGATAAAATAATGATCATGGAGATATTGTTTACATGGTTACAATGCAAAAAATATTCCATTAAATAATATATTATAAGTACAAATACCTTAAACCTCAAGGCCTAACACCTAAGAAGGCCTAATGTGTAATTTCAGGCTTGCCTAAGGACTAATTGAAAAAAAAGATCAGTTGTGTAGTGATTGAACTAGAATATGAGAAGTTATAAATGGTAATTAATATAATATTATAATGGTCACCCTCATTAGCATCATGAAAATATTAGGTTACTTTGAGAAGGCTCATTCTAGTAACCTAACAATATATAAGTCCAAATGTAGACCTATAGGCTGATGGTAGTTAGATGATGAGAGTTTTCATACCCAATGAGATGTGAATGGTTTAATGATAGGTTATTAAGAACTTAAAATAAAATTCAAAATTTTAAAATGATCCTAAAATGTTAAACGGATAATTGAAGAGGGTTTGTTCCCAACTCATAGTCAAGCAATCCACATCAATACACACATGCTTGTCACAAGAAATTGAGTAAGAGGATGTATATTATGGAAAATAAGTTTGGGAAGTCTGAAAGGAGGAAATAAAGGTTTTATAACCATGTTTATACCATTAAAAACACTAAAAATCCAATGAATAAGGATTAAACTCATGCTATAGTCCAGGTAGACCTATTGGACACCTATAGGGAGGTTTTGGGAGAATGAAGGAAATGTGTAGAATATTGCCTAATATCATGAAGTGAAGAAACATAAAATATTTATATTAATTTTAATAATAAAATATAATAAATTTATCTTTTAGTAGCAAAGTGGTTAAAGTCAATGAAATTCCTAAAAGAACTAATTAGGCCTAGTAGGCCTAAATAAGCATACATAGACATATGTATGAAATACAAGAAAAAATGAGTAATATTTAATGGTTATTTAAATAAGGGGATAAATTATATTATTTATATTTATTATAATAATCCAACTAATTTTTTAAACATTAAGAAAGAGAAAAGTGTTGGAAAAAAGCATGGTAGGGTTAAATGGATAAGATTGTGTAAACCCTAACATAGGGATCAAGATAAATTTTATTGGTTTGAGGGGTAAATATTTTCAATATATCACTTTAACATCTCAAATTATATGGAATATTCCTAATTTATGTTTTCTTAATCCCAAAACAAGCACTCTCATCTCTTTTACTTTCCAAATGATCCCTCTCAAACACATAGGTTGCATTGCTCAGAAAGTCAAATTCTAGCACATGGGAACTTGCATGAGAAGGTGCATGGATCTTGAGATAATTTGGGAATATTGTATGGTTTATCTAGTTAGTATTATTGGAATTTTTTGTGGGTTAAGTCTCTTATCTCCATGATCCATTCTTAAGACTCTAATATCCCTTAAACCTTTCTTAAACCACTAAAATGACCCGATGGGAAAAAATAACCTTGTAAGCAATCAAAATGGATTTTGATGACCTCCAAATAACTTATATGACATTTTACATCTCTCAAGAATTTTAATGAGTGAAATTTTGGCACATTTAAGATGAATGTGTACATAAATTGGCCTAAAAAGCTCTTTTTTGAGCTAATTTTCAAGGTTATGAACTAGATGAGTTATTACAAACAATTGCAAAGGTTTCATGAGATAATATAAATACGTTTTTAAAATATTAAAATAATTTAAGAGGGTTTAATATTATTTATATAAGCCACAATTTTTTGAAAAGACCTAAGTGAATAAACATGGTTTATATGGCTTCAAGAGGAATGTGTACAAGCCCATATCAAGGTTTAGAGAGATAGAAGTACATCAAAACCCATTGAAAAACATCTAATAATTAAAAAAAAAAATGGAGTCCTAAATTCAAGATAAATATCAAACTCATCACTCAAGGCTACTTTAAATATCCATAGTAAATAAGCTCTCTCCCTTTCCATTTCAATGACTAGATAGAGCATAACCAACTACAAGATGGTTTTCTCTAAATGGTAAATCCTCATGAATTGAAATGGCATATTCATTGAATAAAAAAAAATTGATGGAGGTCTCCCATGGAACAAGACCAAACTATCATTTATAAGTTATGATTTTATCACAAAGAGAGATTGTGAATATGAGTCATGAAGTTTAACACTAATATGTTTATGAAGAATAAGCTTTACAAGAGGTATAAGTTAGCATACAACATCTTGAACATACCGAGTGTAAATTGGAGGATTTATAACTTCTATCAAGATTTATATGTATAAATCTTTGGAAAGGATTCAAATTCAAGAAGTATAGGTCTACCAAAGTAACCTCCTATGCTACTCTTCATATAGAATCACATCAACAACTTATCAAGAAGTTCAAGAGGAAAGATGAAAACACACCTTTTATATACTTGGTGTCAATTTCCTTCTCAATTTTAACTCATTTTTATGATAAAAGTGTTGTGATGAGCTCCTTCTATACCCACCTTATATATATCTCTCTCTCTTTTTTCCTGATATAATATAGGCCTCAAATGGCATTTTGAGGCAGTCTCTTTTAGCTATGTGAAAACCTGACCAAACTTATACTTAAAAACCTCTTTAAGTAATAAATAATATTAATTTTCCATTATTATATGTCATTTTATGTGTGAATCATGTAATTGTGTTGATCTTGTCAAGTGTATTTTCCTAGCTTGTTATCCATGTTTGCTCATAATTATATAGAAAAGACTACTATCACAGGTCATTGTTAGTGTTCTACTTTATATATGCATAATTTAGAAGTGGAATTACATCATTTTTACCTTCATAAGGTTATGTGTTACCTTCTTAAGTACTTAAATGCACTCTTGAACCTCTCAAAGAAATACTTATGTGATAGTCATGTCAAGGCTGTAGGTTATGTGAAAGAGATGGCTTACTGACCTCAAATGGCATATATTCAACCAAGTAGAGGACTAATTTTAATGGTTAATCTCCACCATTAGGATTTATAACAACACTCTTTTCCTTTTTTCTTAGCAATTGAATAGTTTGTTAGGAGTTTGGGTGAAACATCAAGGGAGCTAGCTCAAATCTAAATGTTCAATCCACTTAGTAAGTCACCCACAACCTAGGATTGTTACCATTGTATAGATTAAGAAAGAGGAATTGAAATATCATCTCAAGGGTTATAATTTAAGCTATATTATCTCTATCATGCATGGTGGGATCCCATTTAAACAAAGTTGTTTGAGATTGATGTTGGTATTGGAAAATTTGCACTTGTAGCATCCTCCGTCATGCAACATCTAGACACTCCTAAAAGTTATAAGATCTTAGTTATAGTAGTAAGCCCATTTTTCATGCCAAAGGTGACGAAAATATCAAAGGTTAAAGTTATTTAATTTTATTTTGTTGAATTACATTTATTTTTATACAAAATAAAGAGGTTCCTTCGTACTCTTCCCTACACCAAGTCTCCTAGAATAAGGCTTCATTTTCCATATAATATAAGGTTTACCAAAGCTAGTAGGATGGATAGAAATATACCTTTTGTGGCCTTAAAATGAGTATCACACCTCAATATTTCACAATATGATGACATCCTTGTGGTGGCCCTCAAGAGTGTCCTATATTTTAGTAGAGAGAGTACTATTACACCCATTGAAAAAATATAAGAGATATGGCTAACTTTTTCAATATACACAATTTCACCCAAGAAAATTAATCCATTATGTTATTGGAAATATATTTAAAGTGTAAAACATTGTATTGGTATATAACCTTATCCCTTGGTTTAATTGATTCATGGGCTGAATTGGGAGAGAAGTTGATTAAAAGGTTTGAGGATAAGAGTGACCATGTATCCCTAGCTAAGAAATTAACAACCATAAAAATATCCCCCACAATAATTAATGCAAGATTTAAACTCTAGGTTCAAAAATACATGGGATATAATTATAGATATTATGAGGTCTACTCTAAACTATGCATTATTTTACTATCTCAAGTTAATTAATAGTGATATAGATATTATGATATAGTCCATGGGAGGATAGACTCTAACTGATGCTTATGACCTACAATAAAAGCTGAAAATAATCATATCCAAAATGGAAAAATATTTCCAAGGCCTCTTATGCCACTATTTCCTAGTATTCAGCCTTTAACTCAAGGTCTTGCTCTTATTTCTATAAATACCAATCATGAACAAGCTTACCATAGCCATTTGCAAGAAATACAAGAGTTGAATAACCTAGTCAAATCCTAATGGAAGAAGATATTGGGTTTAAAGATACACCAAGCTTAAAATTATAGGTATTATCAAGGTTTTTATCATCCCCAATAGTCTTATTAACCTAATAGACCTCCTTTTCAAGCCAATTCCCAAAGTCAAAGGTAGATAACTCAAGCCAAACCATATAATAGTTTCAATCCAAATGATATCTCTTATTCAAGGGAATTAGTAATGTTTCAAAATAATCATGTGTAAGAGTTTATATAGTATCAACCTCATGATCAATCTACCTATTGTAATGATGCATTCAATCAAGATTTTATGGATCAATATGGAACAAAAACTTTTATGATTCAAGCTAAGGTGTCTACTCAAGGAGAAACTAATGGAAGGCCATTCCAATCAAATTTAATTATAGTGAATTGGCAAGAGGGAGATTGATGTGGAATAAACTAGCTTGGAAAGACAAGTAAGGTTGATAATTCTATAGCAACCAATACCAAGTCTAAAAATAGGGCAATGGAAGAAATCCAATAGGTGTGTAAATGATATTCTTCACATTTTTAACTACCTCAAGGGATGAATTAGTTTAATACATCCCCTAAAGTTCTTCAAACACAAATAAAACAAAATATAAATACTATTGTATCACCTCAAATTCACAAACACAAGCTCAAAATAATAGTGTAGTTCTTAGAGGATAGTCAAGGCTTGGTAATTCTCCTATAAAAATCATAGATTAGTTGAAGAAGGTTCGTGTGATTATCCAAATGTGGGATACATTGTTAATTCTTAGTAAGAAATCTCTACTCCAAGAATAATTATCTAATCTCAATCTAAAATTAGGACAAGCAAGGAAAGAGGGTTTAGTTTTCACTAATACTTCCACAACTATTGATAGATAGTGAAGTAAGGATGGTAAGACCTATCACTTATACCTTTATTTTATTGTGGGTGAATCCATAGTTCACAATTGTATGATTAACAATGGTTTTAATACTTAAATAATTCTTAAACTAGTATATGATCAATTAGGCCTAAAGTATTAACCAATCACCATGGGAGTCTTACAACTAGATGGGTTAGATATCAAGACTTAGGTGTAATCAAGGGTTTGAATTTGACCTTGTATGCTTGTCCTACTTTTTCATTCTCTCATGATGTATTTTTAATAGACCTACCTCCATATTTTCCCTATGTTTATCTACAGAGTTTACTATGAAGATTGGGTGTTATTTAGTATCAGATTGATCATACATGGTGTTTAGGACTAGATATTGTACCAAGGTCAAAATTTTGTCCAAACCAATGGCTAGGTTTCACATGGAACCTTATATGCCTCAAGCCCAAAATTTCAATTGTAAAATTCTTGATGAAGAATAGTTTTATGTTGACCACGAACCAAATTCTTCACTTGAAGGTGTATTTGACCTCTTCCTTGATGAGTGGGGAGCTTAAATTTATGAGTTTGATCCATATAAACTCATATAAGAGACATGTATGGGAACATATATTATTCATTAAGAATGTCATGAACTTCCTAAAGTAAGTTTTGATTTTAATTTTCAAAAGGATACATTGGGAAATTATCTTTGCATATGGAAGATGATGATGTTATATATATAGCGGAGCATGGTAGTTACAATGAGGATGTTTTCCTACCTACCAAATAATAATGAATTCATGAGTGTGAGACTTAAAGAGGATTTGATGATATGTGGTAGTAGTATCATGCCATAATGCAAGATTAATTTGAAGAAGTGACTAGGTCTACACATCCTCAAAAGAGATATTAACTTGATGATGATGTCAATGATGTGTCTAATGAGTGAAAAAAGAGTATGAAATCCCTATTAAGTAGAAGATAATGCTAAAATAACATGATCAGGTCAAGACAAAGTTTTGTGATAACGATGATTAGCATAGAAACCAAGCTAATCCTAGTCAAAATTTAGATGTTTTTGGTAAATAAAAAGTCAAACTTGATAGCTCTATACATTGATACATGATATTTGAAATGAATTTGAGGTTGTGAAGAGCCTCATGATCCCTAAAATGTAGATTAGGAAATTCTAGGTTGGCATATAGAAAAGTAAGTAGGTTAAAATGTAAAACAAGTTTCAAATAGATCTAAATGAACCATTAAAAGGTGATTCAAAATATATAATTGAATATTGTAGGTATTTCAATAATTTTAAGCCACTAGATCACCTTAGTGAGAAAGTTGGCATTAACAAACACACATCTTATGCTAGTTTGTTCTCATGGAGCAGCAAAGACTCTAAAAGTATTAATTTTTATCTTTATTTAGTTTAAGGAGTTTATCTATCACATCAAACATGTTTTTAGGCTTTTTATATAATATTTTAGTGGTTTTTTTTCCCTATGTGTTTGTGACACATGTTGTTTTGCTATGTGGTTTGTCTTTCCTTTCCACTAGGTGATTTTGACACATAGGTGTGTTTGGTTTTATCTTATTATGTTTTGGTTTTTGGTGTGATTTTGGAGATGTTTTTAGTTTTATTTGGAAATATTCTTGACTCCATATCCCAATGGAGGTATAAGGAAACTGGTCTAAATGCATATCAATCATGTAATCCTAGGAGGTCACCAAAGATGTTAGCCAAACTTTGGCCACCATTAGTGGCTGTCATTCAAAAATTTGAGTATTTAACCTTAAATTTATTGATATCAATTATGAAGGTCATGTGTTAGTCATTAATGATCCAAGATGATAGGTATTGTGTCTTCTTTAGTAGCTTTCAAGGTCATTTATCATGGTCTAGTTGGGAATTGAGTCAAGTCATGTTGTCTTGTCATCAAATAGTCATTATTTATAGCCTTCATTTTGTGTTTATAATTTTTTAAATTAGTTTTGATAAGGTCAAGGTTAATTATGAAATGAAATTGATGGATAATTGTGCTCAAGGAGATAAGGTGGTGACCTTTCTAGGACAATTATTGTCTAAAACTAACCAAATTTTCTAATAAACCAAGCTAGTAAGTTGATCATATTGTTTGTCAAGGAATTTGGAAATATTAAGGTAGTTTTGATAATTTTAATGTATTTTTATACTTTAGTTTTATTTTATATTCAAATATTGAGATGATACTTGCCAGTTATAAGTTAATTTGAAAATTTTAAAGGGTAATGGTATGTACATATGAATGTGTCAAGGCCTATGATAAGTTTTATAATTTTAGAGGTAAAAATTAAGTTAGTAAATATATTTTTAATTATAAAGTTCAATAATTACTCTTGCAAACAATTATATACGAAGTTTATTATCCAAAAAAAGAGATAAAATGTGTTTCAAGGAGATAAGAAGACTAAAGAATATTGTAATATATTCAACTAGGATAAATCATGCTTGGAAAAGCTTAAAAAAGTCTTTTCAAATTAAAAAATGGTACCAGATAATTCATCAAGCTCTTAGTAGGCTCACAATGGTCATCTTTAGTTACTTGGTACAGATAGGATAAAGAAAGTCATAACCTAATATCTTGGAAACATATGGGGGCAATAATTCCCTAATATTTCCATGAATTAGTATTGAGTTTAATTAGATATGGTTTATGAATGATTTCTAACAAGTTAAGTAGGTATAAAACCCTAGCTAAACTTTGTAGGCTCAATTTTGTGTATTATTAGCGAGGTTGTCAGATCATTGCTAATGGAAGAAGATTTTTAAAGTCCCTAAAAGACATACATATTCCCATTAATCCATCTCCAGTAATATTCATGGATGTTTATCTCATAAATGAGAAGTATCTTTCAAGAATGGTGAGATTGTAGGTTTGAGCCTAGAGGATTTTGTGTCTTCATAAAGGCCCAAGTCCATATAAGGAGTTTAAAAAAGTGTTAAATCAATATAAATATATATTTAGAATCCTATCAATCCAATAATAATATTTTCAATGTAATTAAGGTCCAATCTTGCATAGGTCTATTATCACAAAGGTTCATCCCAAGAGGTTGAAAGACTAGGTTCCAAAGTCTTTCACCACTTTCACTATGACCAAGTGCCATTAGGGTGTATATATATATATATATATATATATATAGGTTAGTGTTAAATATGTGTTAAAATTTTTCAAATAATTATCAAAACCCTCATAAAACTCTTTTATCCAAATGACCAGTGAAAACAACTTCAAGCACTATAATAATGAATTGTGTACATTGAGATGAGAACCCAAAGTGAGTTGAACAAATATGTTTGCATGACTTAAGGCATGTGAGAAAATAATTATCATTTATATATTTTTTATAGTATTAAAATGGAATAAATATTCCAACAAATAATATATCACAAGTAAAAAAACCTTAGACCTCACAACTTAACACTTGAAAAGGCCTAATGTGTAGCTATAGGCCTATCTAAGGACTAATTAAAAAAGATCAATTATGTAGTGATTTAATGGTAACATGATAAGATATAAAGTATAATTAATTGAATATTATCATGATAACCATAATTATAATCATGAAAACACTATGTTAGTCTAAGAAGGCTCATTTTAGTGACCTAATAGTATATAGGTCCAAATATAGACCTATAAGCTGATGGCAGTCATCAGATGGGAGTTTTGGTGACCAATGATATGTAAATAGGTTAGTGATAGGTAATTCATAATATAAAATAACCTTAAAAACTTTTAAATTATCCTAAAGTTTTAAACAAATAGTTGAATAGGGCTTGTTCCAAACTCATTGTTAGGCAGTCCACATCAATATACATAGGCTTATCACAAGAAATTGAGGAGTAGGAGGATGTATATGATGGAAAAATAGTTGTTTTAGGTTTTAAAGGATGAAATTTAAGTTTAATAACCATTTTTATACCATTAAAACCACTAAAATTTCAATTTTTAAGTCTTACACTCATCCTATAGTCTAAGTAGACTTAATGGACACCTATAAGTAGCTTTTGGGAGAATCAAGTAAATATGCGAACTATTTCCTAAGATCATGAGGTGAAGGAAATTAAAATAGGTCTATTCCTATGAATACTAAAATATTAAAAAAAATTCTTTGAGTGGAAAAGTGGTTAAAGGCAATGAAAGGCCTGAAAGAATTAATTAAGCCTAGTAAGCCTGAATAAGCATACATAGGCCTATGTATGAAATATGAGAAAAAATTGCATATTATTGAATGGTTGATAAATTTATGGGTTAAATTGGATTAGTGATAGTTATTATAACAATCCAATTAATTTTTTAAACATCAAGAAAGATAAAAGTGTGAGAAAAATGCCTATTAGGGTTAAATGGATAAGACTATGTGTAAACCTTGGCATCGGGATCAAGATAGATTATTGGTTTGAGGAATCAATATTTTATATAGATCACCTAAAAATCTCACATTATGTGTCAAAAACCTTAATTATGTGTTTATATCCCAAAATAATCACTCTCATCTCTTTTCCTTGCCAAATGATCCCTCTCAAACACAGTCACACTACATTGCTTCGAAAGTCAACTTCTAGCATGTAGGAACTTGCATGAGAAGATAAATATAATCCTAACATTACTGGGGAAGATGGAAATGTTTTTATACTAATTATTATTATAATTTTTTTGGGTTATGTCTCTTAACTCTATGAACCATTTTTAAGATTCCAAGAGCCGTTAAACCCTATTTAAACCCTTAAAATGGCCTGATGGGAAAAATTAACCTAGTAAGTAATCAAAATGGATTGGGATGACATCCAAGTCACTTGTATGATATTTTTACCTCTCTCAAGCATCTAAATAAGTGAAATTTTTACACATGTGAGATGAATGTGTATGTAAATTAGCCTAAAAATCTCTTTCTAGATATTGTTTTCAAAGTTTTAAATTAAATGAGATCTTATAAACAATTGCAGAGATTACTAGAGTGAATATAAAGATGTTTTTACCATATTAAGATCATTTAAGGTTTAATAGTCTTGATATATGCCAAAAGTGGCCAAAAAGGCCTAAGTTAAGAAAGATGGCTTATATGGCTTCAAGAGGACTATGTACATGCCCATCTCAAGGTCTAGAGAGATAGAGGTGCATCAAAACACCTTGAAAAACATATAAGAATCATTAAAACATAGATAAAAGTCATGAAGTCAAGATATATATCAAATTCAACCCTCAAGTATACTTGGAATCTCTGTAGTAAGGAAACTCTCTCCCTCTCCATTCCATTGACCAGCTAGAGCATAACTATCTACAAGATGGTTTTCTATAAATGATCAATCCTAATGAATTAAAATAACATATTCATTAAATAAAAAAGGTCTGATGGAGGTATCCCATGGTACAAAACCAAACTATCCTTTGTAAGTTATGCTTTGATCATAAAGAGAGATTGTGGATAGGAGTCATGAAGTTCAACACTAATCTCTCAATGAAGAAGAATCTTTGCAAGAGGTTTGAGTTGGCATAGAACATCATAAACAAGTGAAGTGTAAATTGGAGTATTTTTAACTACCTTAAATTGTTATATGTATAACTCTTTGGAAAGGATTTAAAATCAATAATTTTAGGTCTACTAAAGTAACCCCCTACACTACTCCTCATGAAGAATCACATCGACATTTGGTCAATAAGTTCAAGAGGCAAGATGACAACACACATTTTGTATACTTGTTGTGAATTTAATTCTCCCTTGTAACTGATTTTGATGATGAAAGTGCTATGATGAACTCATTATAAGCCCACCCTCTTTCTCTGTCTTTCTTCTTGACATAATACAAGCCTTGATTTAAATTTTTAGGCAACCTCTACTAGTTATGGTCAAATGCAAACCAAAATTGTACTTGAAAACATATTTAAGTAATAAATAAGACTAATTTTTCATGCTTATATGTTGTGTTGTGTGAATTATGCAATTATGTTTATCTTGTCTAGTGAATTTTTACTTTCCTAGCTTGTTATCCATGTTTTCTTACCATTATGTAGAAAAGACTACTATTACATGTTATTTTTAATGTTCTACTTTGTATATGAATTATTTAGAAGTGTAATTTCATCATTTTTACCTTTAAAAGGTTAGGTATTACTTTTATAAGTATTGAAATGCAATATTGGGCCTCTCAATGAGATACTCATGTGATAGTCATGTCAAGGTTATAGGTTAGGTAAAAGAGATGGCTTCCTTATCCTAAATATTTTTTATTTAATCAATTAGATAAATAATTTTACTAGTGCATCACCTCATTTAGGATTTATAACAACATTTTTTTCCCTTTTCTCAACAATTTAATTGTTTAGTAGTAGCTTGGGTGAAGCATCAAGGTATCTATCCCAAATCTAGAGGTTTAATCAACTTAGTAGGTCACCCATAACCTTGGATTGTTCCCATTGTATATATTAAGTGAGATGGCTTCAAACACCCTCTAAAGGGTTCTAATTTATGTTATAATAGTAATTATATTTAGGATCTCCACTACCTACCTAAAACAACACGATAGGAATGATAAATATTAAATTGTATGCTACACGATATCTAAATTGGGTTTCTCAAAAATAAGTGTTTCATATGAAGGTGGTGGTCTATTATATAAATAAAAGAGATAACCAAAAGGTATTACAAAATATAGTAGTTAACTTCCATAACTAATCACTTGCATAACCAACTGTAACATAGTATATGACTTGTAAAGGACATGCCCACTTGCACCAAGGTTAAGTGAGATGGACATACATAAGGGAGAACATTCTCTACCAGATTTATAGATAAAAAAATTAATATAGAATAATATATAATCTTAAAGAGGGTAAAAAATAGTCTTTATTCAATTTAAAGGCTTAAAAGCAACATTACAAGTCTCCACAAAAGTAGAGTTTTTATATACCTAATAGAGGGATTATAGAATAAGGCATTTACATCCATATTTATAATAAATATGAGATAAGATAAAAGTAAAATCACTAATATAAGACATAAATTCATCTTTTATATCATAACTCAACATATCTAAGAGAGAAAATACATGGAAATAGGAGCATTAACCTCTCATCAATGCACTAGGCCTACCACTTTGATGGTATCCTATGTAAAATGGGTGTAGTAGTGGATGAGAGGTCTTAGTTTTCACCATTTTTATCCTTAGTAGTTTTAAAACATTAATTATTTCATTAACTATATACTCCACTCTTAGAAAACATGTATGTCCTTGTGACAGTGGCCTTAACATACCCATCTCCACCTCTTGTGCATGCTGAATTTTTGACTTGGGAAGGAGACATCTTATGCCATTTATAAACTTAAGGGATAACTTGAATTAATTGATACCTCATGGAGGGAGTTACATGTCTTAAATATCACTTTTCAATGCATTAATTCCTCATAATTCTCCTAATTACTATTGATCTCCATTCCTAGTCATTCTTGATAGGATATATGAATATGATCAAACTAAAATTCACCTTGAAGTCTAAGTGATGATCTCTAGTAGAGGTAGAGCATTTGATTTAGTATAATTAGTTTCTCATTATAACTCATTGAGAGATTAATAAACTTGTATTTTATGCTTGATAGTCATGTTTTGTACTCTCATTCTCTTTATAAAACTATAACCATAACCTTCACAACCTTAATAAGATATTTTAACTTATTGTAGGATTTTGGTGTTGAAGGCATGATCATCCTCATTTATTAAATCTTTAGGCCTTGACATGCTTGTTTGTCACATTTATTTTCATAGTTCTCCAACATTGTCTAAGACATATTTAAACATCTCTAAACTAATCCACTAGGCCTAAAAGTGAGGTTTTCAAACTAAAACTCATTTATCATAGAATTAGGTCTTTAAAGAATAAGATATTGTGACCTATAATAGTATAAGATTTATTAAGCTTAAAATCATCCTTGATAGCTTTAAATATACTCTAAGGACTATCTAAAACTATTGTATCTCTATCCTCAACTTGCTTTTAGGTCATGACAATCATGAAGGCTTGTAGACAAGTGTTTAAAGGTGTATTTGAACTTGTATAAGGTTCACAACCTTTGCTATGGGTCCTTAATAATTTAAACCTAACTCTTCATTATTATTGGTCTGTAGACTCTCATGAATCTTATTGATTATATAAATAATTAGTTAAGCTTTTATAACTTACTTGTAACTTGACACAAACATGTAACCATATTCTAACATGTTGTAACATCTTACATTATGTTAGAACCCTACAACTTAGCTATAGGTCTACAAACATATCTTTGAAACATATGCTTGAAACATGTAGACGATGCTCCTAGACCTATAACCTTCTTGAAGTATCTCCTTGGGCATGCTTATGACCTAAAATTATCAAAAAACTACATGGAATTTATATTTATATACCTACAAATTTTGCTCTCCTACCCATTGAGTGACTTATGAGACAATGTTTCAGGTTTTCTATTCCTCTTAGAGAGATCAAGTAACCCTCCACTCTCTACTTTAACCCTGTTTGTGACTTAAATTTTATGAACTTATTTCTTCATTTTTCAAGTTTACAATCTTAGATTGAATCTAGACTTGATGAATCACTTGCCACTTATTTGAGATTGAATCATGCATTAATACCTACTTTGTCATGCTTGCAAGTTGAGTCGTTAGTCTTATAAAACCTTTCAGGGGTCAAGTTCAATTTTGTAGGCCTCATTCAGGGAACTTGTAAAATCATGTTTTCACCTTGATCATTTGAATAAACCTTAAATGAGGGATATAGTCTTGTTTTAAGGGTCTTAGGCTATACAAATTGTATGAAAATTCATCCTCCATTGAGAATTAAGAAAACTTAAGACACAAAGCTAAATGAATGTATATGATTCAATAAAGGTCATTTAGTCTTTCTATAAGTTTGTGTATCACTTTAAAAAATTTAAAGACCATCTCAATATTTAATACCTATATGCATTCATGCTTGAAGTATTGCTAAACCTTAAACCCTCTTCTAGGCTTTAATTTTTGATACTTCTCATGTTTTAATGATAGGACTTGACCATGTGTCTTGAAAAATTACTCTTAGTATTGGCTCCTCTACATCAAACCTATTGAGAGGTTTGAGGTCATAAACCTGATGGAGGATTATTGATGCATGTATTGAGTAGATTACTAACCATCCTCATCATTTTTTACTTGATAAAACTACAACATAAATGTGTAATAAGTCATTTGGGCCTTCTAAGGGTTTGTAGTCCTACATATGCATATTTTTTGAGAAATTGAAGATTATTACTTGGTTTTCATAATTCATGTTTATAACCATAACCCCCTAGTATACTATATTAGAAGCATGTAGAGGTGATTTTTAAATTTTTTAAAATTTAGTTAAATCCTTCTTGTGACTTGAAAGTGGCTATATATCCCATGATCCTCATTAAAACCTATAAATGTTCTTTTTAGGCATAAAATCCTCTTGATCATGACTTCCAATGGCTCCCATTAGCCTAAAAACTTGTTTATAGGTCATGTGATTTAAGGGGAGAGTTATTTGTCTTGATTATGGGCCCTTAATTAGGAGATAAAAATCTTTCAAATAAATTGAAATCCTTATTCTTTTGTTTGTAGGCTTGTAGAGGTTATCTCCAAGATTGAACCTATTTTAAACCCTAGATTTGACACTGATAGTATTTAAATACTATTTGGATGCTCCTAAAATGTCTTATAATAATATTTATATCATTCAACCATCAGGTATTTCACTTAAACAAGCTTTAAAACATCAAAAATTGGATCTTTAAGTTGTAGGGTTTAATAGGGTTTGAGAGCTATCTATAGTCTTTTGGGCCATCTAACATAATTAAAAAATTATAAATAAGGTTTAATGGATTAATTTAATGCATAATAAACCTATAAAAATCCTCCATCACCTATTCCTTTCCATGAATTATGAGGAGTGCACACAAATCCCTAATTATCTCTTTTTCATGTTGTCTACAGGTTGTTTTAAGTTCATGAGTGATTGTGCATAGTCTTATTTTATTATTATAGAAAACACTTGGATATGATATTTATATACCTAATCCATGCAATACATGATTGAATATGACACATATTTGAAAATTACTTTTAGGTGTATGCAAGTATTGTTTTAGATTGGTTTTGGTTTGTTAGGAGGTCTAGGAGCATGGTTATTTTATTTAAAGGCATGTGATGTATTTAATATGATAATGGGACACATGTTTCCATATTTATTTCTTAAATAACTCTACAACTATAAATAATACCCTACAAAAAATAGTAACATCTTGGAAACCTTCGTATTTCAGGGATTTTATGCCTTGGTATGCATGTTAATTCATTAAGTAGGATTAATATACCTTTTAAGTGATTGAATATGGGGTTTAAACCTTTATTTCATGCATGAAAATCTTGAAACTATGTTCCTATAATCCGACTCTATAACTTCATAGATCTACAACTTCATGAAAGCTTATTTCTTGTGATCTTCACCTAAAACTTATTATTCCTTCCACGAATGAATATTTTCCTTTTCATTGAGGAAATTTAAAAAGGTTTTGAGACCATGAACACTTCAAAATAATTGTGTTTTCTCCACTTTAACTCTAGGAAAACTTTAAAAAGGACTACAACTCCATATTTTGAAGCTTTATCCTTGAGTAAGGTTTGAAATCATGTGGAAACTTTGACCTTGGTGGCTTGACCTTGAGAATATATTAATAAAAAATGGAAATACACTCTTGAAATAATTAATATTCCATGATCATGCTTGATATGGATAATTTTTTGGATATTTTTTGGTGCACTCCTCCACATTGAGAGATTTGAAAGTCACTAAGATTTAAAATGGAGGGAAACCAACTAACTTCAACACCTTTTTGACCATTTATATAGATGGGATAGTTGAAGGAGTGCATTAAAATATCAAGATGACCTTATGAGACATTATAAAAATCTAATTACCTCTATATTTACAATTAATGAAGTAATACCTCATGATCCTTTATGGACTTATAAGCACTTTTTATGATCTTTTGCCTTGTTCATGACCTTGCTTTACATTGGGAGGTGATGAAATTAGTCTATACAAGGATACCATGAAAATATAAAATGACTTAAAATATTTTTGAAGGAATTAACCCTTGAAAAAAATATCATATCTCCACTATCAAATAGGCCTCACTAGGACATCATGACTTTAGGACTAATATATTAGGCCTTCTAAAAAGACTAGGAAATAGGGATTGGTTTGGGTGTTTTTTGGATATGAACATAGGCTTTAAAATATTAGAGACCTTATAAAATACTTTTACATACATACATACATTTAAAACCATAAAAATAGACTCTCTTATAGGCCTAATACATACCATGACGACAATAGTGATTGTAAGACTCATTCAATGGAGCAAAAGTACAAAGAACCTTAATGAATTTTGCATACCTGTAAATGAACCAACCTCATCATCATGAAGGTGATTTCAAGGAATATTCTCATATTTTTAAAGAAAAATATGACCCTCTCCAATAATTTAGAGTGTTAAGAGACCAAGGGTAGATAGAATAATGACATTTGCTACCACCAAACTCCTAGCCAAAATCTTTGTTGGTGATGCACTTGAATGGTACAATCAACTTCCTAGACATTACATTACATAAATAGAGGATTTATTCAATGATCTAGTGAATCAATTCTAACATAATGACCACTCATTAAATTAACTTATCCATTTCATCAACACTAAGTAACTTCTTAATGAATCTACTCACACTTTCATGAAACAATGGAAGTATCTAGCTCACAATGTGGACCATAACATGAATGATGATACTCTTTTAAAACTATTTATTAATGCTCTTAAATTTACTATTTAATACAAATTTTAGATTATTTCCCCTAAAAATATATAAAAATACATAGACCAAGCAAAAAATGACTTTTTTATGACTCAATTTGAATCACCTAAGACAACTACTAAGTAACCTTTTCAATCATTTTCTCATAACAATGATTCATCTAAGCCTCCCTAAACTCAAAAGGGAACATCTTATTCAACCAATTTTAACCCAACCCACCCTTATTTAATTATATAATCACTTATTAATAAATTTACACCCTCTAAACCCATGTGCTTTGATCCTTCCAAACCTCCTCTAAAATGGTACCATCTTGATAAGTTTTGTTGGTGGTATGTTATGATATGTCATTCTCATGAAACTTTTCATGATACTCACTAATTAATTCTTGCTTCCTTGTTTGTTCCAAATTTAAATCTTTATAATATTACAAAATAATGTTATCAATACTATCTTCAAGCCACATAATCCCAATCTAAATAATCATAATCACATCAACATCACCTACCTAATGATCAACAACAATCACCCCATACTTCTAACTCATATATTAATGTTTTTTAAACCATAGTTGATACTTATTACTACACCAATAATGAAAGTATAGATAACATGAACCACTTTAAATATATGGTTACATCCATCCATCTTTAATCTATTAGGTCATATGAACCCAAAGAGCACATATCTCAAATGCCTACTCCATAGCACATCATAAATGGTCCTAGTTTACCTCATAAAACTATTCATATATCTCATACACATCCTATATCAATTTAAACATCCTTAAAATATAAAATATACCAGCATGTTTATCTATCTCCAAATAGATTAGAAAACTTAATGAAGTTCATTCTAATTGTTCAATTTCACCTCACTCTACATCACATGTTGGGGCATCTTATGATTCCCATCCACATGCCAATTCAAACTTTAAGGATTATTTTTATGACCATACCTACATAATATTACCCATCAAACCATCTAAAGATGCCTAATATTATTATACATTTAATAATAACAAATAAATTTAGTTAAAGCAACCTTCCAAGACACATAGGCTTTTATTTCACATGTTCACCTTGATATAGACGTTAGCATAGTGTTAGGAACCCTTGTCCTACACTTCTCTTTGAATTATGAGTGAATTATTATTATTTATGCATATGATTTTTAAGTCATCCCTTTGGAATATTTTAATTATCCCACATACATGGGAAGTAGTTGTTGTTAGAATAGATTTAGTATTTAAGTATTGAGGCCCAATGAAGGTATCCATAAATATTATTTTATTGAGCTTGCTTAAAGAAGGTTTCCCCCTCTAAGTGGATTATGATCTAAAGGTTATTTTTGATTTATTTTATAAATTTTATTTTATTTTTCATTTATTTTTTGTAACTCATAAATCTATATAAAAAGTTCCTCACATCTTGTATTAGAGCACTTGTTCAGCCTGTGGGTAGATTTTGGAGATTTTTTCATTAGTTGCTTTCTAAGAGATACACCATATAAGGAAATATTTTTCATTGCCTTTGTTTTATACATATTAATTTTAGGTTTGGATAAGGGTAAACACCCCTCTGCATAGCTATGGGAATTACTTGGGAATAAGCCCTAAAACTCATTTTGAGGAGTACCAAAGGAACCCTTATGTAGTTAGTCCATAGAGAGGCCCTTTCAAAAAAAAGGGAAATATCCCCTTCCTAATTGACCATGTATATGAAATTTTGAAATGAATGTATTTGCTAGTGTAATTACATCAAAATACCCAAAATATCAATCACACATAATAAGAGAGATTATGAAAGCAAATTAAAAAATATGAATAAGATCCTAACAATTCCTTGCTTCAACCACCCTCTCTCCAAGATCTTCAAACTAAATTGTTGGATTCTTGATTTGAATTAGACTCAAAATTATAGTATGATGATAACTTGATTGATGTTTGTGATTAAGGATTTATGGACTAGTTGATCATAGATTTGGCATGGAGATTGTATGGACTTAATTTATTATTACTAGTTATATTAGCCATGTGGGAGTGGATTGTATAAATAATCCAAGGAGGAAGATCTATGTATAACATTAAAATTTTATCCATGATGATCAAGGGTAGAGGAATTTATAAGGAATTAAAAATTCCTTAGAAGCCTCTAAAAGAGAGGCTTCTAGAGAGAGGGGTCGAAGTTAGAGAGGATTATATATTTAGAGGATTTTAAAATCCTCTTAGGGACTAATTAGGATTAGAGAGGGACTAGGATAGCAATTAGGTGGGTGATTATGGATTAGGGGTGTAGGAGAGCCTAGGGTATGTGGGTAAGTGAATCATGGGGATTTTAAATTGCCTAATAATGGATAAGTGGGATTAGGATGGGATAAGACATGATTTAGGAGGATTAATTGATTTTTTGGGTAGGAAAAAGGTTAGTGAATAAATAAGAATGAATGTGTATATTATATAAATGACTAAGATTAAGATAAAGGGGATAAATTAGTAGGACAATTTAGATTAATTAAGGGGATAATAATTTAGCATATACATTTTATCACTCTTTGAAATGGCATTGTGAGTGGAAAAAGTAGGATTAATGGTCTTTCAAATAAAAACTATTTCATGGATGATTATTAGTATATATGATGTTAGGGTATATGATGACCCCTAGAGGGGACATGTGGTGAAGAATGATATGGATGGAAACTTAAAGGAGAAAATTATGGGTGTGATGAGACAAAGAGATAATGGTATTGGATGTGAGATGTGAGATATAAGATGAATAAGATGAACTCAACATGAGTAGTGAGCTACAAAGTGATGATGGCCATAATAAATACATATGCATAGGGAGAGGACACATGTTGATAAGATAAAAGGCCACAAGCTTTAAAAATATCACAAGAAAATACACATGTTGAGGATAGATTTAAATGAATATGATAAAGTCCATGAGATGTTGACATATCCCAAGCAAGGACACATGCTAGGAGAACACTCCAAAGATAAGACAATGAGTTGATAGGATTAATGATGTATGTAAGTCAATGATGAAGTTAAGAAATATTATTAAGGTGATGATAGAGGAGAAATGATATGATCAAGTGACCAAAAGAAAGATAATAATTGTATTGCATTACATCGAATCAATGAGCCAAAATATGATTATTAGCGATGATACCCCAAGCAAAGATACATGCAAGGGAGAAAAAGATGATAATATAATTATCATCCTGGTCATGCCCTAATCAAGGGAGGACCATAAAATTTAAATGATGAATTGAAAAATCAATGATTATGGGTTATGGATGAATAAAAGATGGATTATTATGATTTGTCAGGCCTAATTGATAGGTGAGGGTGATTGATAAAAAAGATTAAGGAGATGATTGTGGGGATGGCGATTGATCAATTAACCAATTAATTAATTATTAATATTCTAGCTCAATTATTTTTAATGATTCAAGACTTGAATATGATGAAATACAATAGACAAAATATGGGAAAATGAAAAATTAAGAGTGGTCAAGCTATCCTTGGGCATTGAAAAGTAGCCAAGTGGTGCTTACATGGTCTGAAAAGACCTTAGGGAAATGTAGTTTAGATTAAATGATAAATGATGAGAGATACAAGAGGATCATGATGATTATGGATATTATACATTTTAGTGGTTAGATATATGATGGGACTTAGATGAAGATAAATGATTTTGGAGTTGAAATGTTAGATGTTAATGACTAGAGAGGTGATAGGGAAAGTCTTGATTGGATGAGTGGGCTAGGATGTCAACTTAATGATGGGGTAATGATAATGAGTATATTAGGATAAATGATCAAGACATAATTATGGTAATAAGGATAATTTTAGTCTAATCATTCCAAGAAATATGGAACTTGACAATATGCCCCATGATATAAGTATGACTAAGAGGGCATTGTGCCAAAGTACGTGGTTAAATAGTAAACTCTGCATCATCAAAGACACCTAAAGAATCATTATAAATTTTAGTGTCATAATAACATCATAATTCATTACCCAAAATATAAAAAAGAGACATGATGCAATATAGACTCAAAATACAAGAATAATAAAGTATTTACATGATAAAAGACAAGAAAACAAGCCAAACATAATAGACAAGTAATACACACAAGTATCTACATGTAATGTCACAATGTCTTATCTAATTATGGGATGAGTGATTTGATGATGGTGTGGGATAAGGTGATCATGATGTGATTATGGAGATAGGATAGACTTGGATAGACTAATAATGATGATTATAGTTAGGACTTAGGTAAGTATATGGATGTGGATATGAATTTTGAACTAGGTGAGGAACTTGGATGAATATTTGGATATGTGGACTTAGATTAGGATCAAGATAAAGGTTTAGATATTTATATGATTGATCAGGTGAAAGTGATACTAGGTTTATGCTAGCTCAAGATAGACTAGATTTTCCCCTAGTTTAGAATAAGAGGATGGATGAAAGGCCCAGAGATAGATGTGAATAAGGGAAAAAGGCATAAGACAAGACACTATGGACTCTTTTTATATTTTTCAAATTTTATGATTTTTAGGGATTTAGGAATATGTATGTACACTATCCAAATGGGGTTACTAGAAAAGGGAATACCAAGCGTAGAAACTAGGGTAAATAAAAATGGAATAATGGATTGAATGACAAAAGTATGAGGGTGATGTAGAAAAGGGAATGAGGACCAAGGACTAGGGATCACTAATGACCACATCATGAAAAAAATAGATGTTTAGTTATCTAAGTTTCCATTAGAGGAAACACCAAGGTGATTCTAGAACATTTCTCAAGACATCTTCAACTTCAATATAGGAAGGAATGAGAGACAAGATACATGATATGATGGAAGATGATGGGTAGGAATAATGGATCAGGGGATAAGATAGACATGGATGACATTGAGTAATTAAACAAGGGGTATGAAATGGAATTTTCCCCCAAGTTTGGAGGAACAAAGTGAATAATAGATTATTTTACCATAACACTGAAAACTAGTTTTCATCATATACTTACCCAAGGTTCTATAAATTTTTTTACCACTGGACAGATGATTTTTATTTTTATCTATTTCTTTATTTAGAATTTTTATTTTATTTTACTCTTTTGGCATCTCAATTTATTGGATAAGGGAAAGATGTAGGAATGTCAATATTGTTTGGATCTTCAATTGATACCTATTCTAGAGATATGTGATGATAGGACCATTTGATGGATACTAGATTCCTAGATGTCCTAGTGACCTTTATTGACTCATAATTTAAAATCCTCTAGACATCTCAACTAGGTGTCTTTATAACCCTTATGAGGAAGAATGTTGCCTAGGGATTTGAGATATGGTATGGATGGGAGTATGTCATGATTATCAAAATGGGATATAAGATATGAATGAGAGATATGACCATGATGGATGACATGATGGGATGGGGAGGTAAAATGGGGTTTGATAGTTGCATACACCATTATATATGGTGGAGGGAATTCTTTAGATTGGTGCCATGAGATTAAAGAATCCAATACCTTTTGATTTTCTAATTCTTTGATCCACACATTAAGAAGATAGTCAGTCATATGATTATTGATTTTGAAATTATTTTGATATGCTTATTTTTTATTTTTTTTTGACTTTGGTTGCCTCTTGGTGCTTGATTGTGGGATTTACCAGAGGAAAGTGACTTGTGACTAGATAAATGATTTTGATTTAGAGAGACCCATATCACTTCAATTATATTTATACTATGGGATGATTATTGGTGACTTGGATTATTATAAGACTCATATTAAATTTTATTAATTATATTTGGATCATAGTAAACTTGATCATTTGATGGGATTAACTGATTATGGGATTGGATCCTTATATATTCGATACATGATATAGCATGTGGATGGGAATCCAAAGTTACATGTTCATGTTCATCCCATTCATGGAGTGGGAGGTAGGTATTATTTAGGAGAGGTGGATTATTATTATTATGAAATGGATTAAATGGATAATGGGTAGCATAGTCCTTATAAAGGTCACTAGGATCCCTAGCATCAACATCAAAGAAAATGTCCTCAAGAATCTCAAGAGGATCATTAAGATTCATAAGGGAATTATCATATAAATCCAATTCATATCCAACTTGATGATCTTTTAATAATGGAGAATTCAATAATTATGTTATAATTTCATCATCTTGGGATGGATAAAGAGTGATGCCTTCTGACTGGTTGACTGTTGATACATCTTTGAAGAGATAGGTGTTAGTATGACCTTTATAATCTATAAGGGATGATGATTACGATATAATTTATGATTCAGATGATATTTTCAAACATGATCCAAAACATTATAATGTAGTTTTTGATGAGGTGATGTAGACCATAGATGAATTTTTGGAAGGAACCATATGATTGTCCTTTTAGATTGGGTTTGTGAAGGGATGATTTAGGCTAAATGAATATATGAATATGGGGGATGTGATGTGAATGGGTCATAGTGATGGATTGATTAGAGATGTGTTTAAGATGAATGGGACTAAAGTCATGAGCTTGGTTAGAGAGGGGAAAATCTTGATTATATTTAGGAAGAAATTCTTGGCATACCTCTTTTTGCACACTCCTAGTCATGGATCCATTAGACTCTCCCTCAATTTTAATGTCTCCATTATCAATTAATTTTTGGATATAATCTCTAAAAGGGTGACATAAATAAATAAAATACCCATGGACTTTATGATATGTATAAAATCATTGGGCTTGATACCATGAGGGCACCTATTTAGACAAATCTAGAGGTCTTATTTTTGGGTGGACAATAATGCCATTTACCTCAATTTATAAAATAAGGTTTCCATGGATATTGGGAGAGGGGTATATTTTTTGTCTATGGCATGGGATTTATGAGTGGAAACATGTGATGGTGCTTTCATAATATGGGGAGATGATGAGGTTGAATGTTAGCCTTCCTTTTGCTAGTAGGATAGGGGATTGGTGATGGATTATGACCAGTAGGTGGAGGATTTGATCATAGATGGGTATTAATTTGAGGTAAGGTAATTTGAATAAAGTAGAGTTATTTTAGAAGTTTGACATCCATATAAAAGATCCAAAATAGGACTAACTCTTTGTTTTTAGAAATACACTTACTAAACAAGGAAATTTTTGGACTAGGATGGTCATAACTAGGATTAGGACTAGTAGATGGTGGAATAGAATGTGATGGGGATGAGGGTTATTAAGGGATATCCCTATTAGGTGACCTTAGGATTAAGGGATAAAAATAATTGGGAATTTATTCACCCATGTATAATAGTCATAAAATGACCTCATCCTTCTTGGCCAAGATATATTCATTAAATAAGGTGACTTTATCACTTGTAGAGTGAGGACTATGATTATGATGAATGAACTATGACATTGACCATGATAGGGTAGTACATGGGGATTGGTGATGGGCAAGGGAATGGGACATTATTTTAGGCTTTATGGGATTGAGGTCCAAAGGTAAGAAGGAACCCATCTCTAGGGCTCATAAAAGGATTTCATCATTGTTTGAAAATAGGTGTTGTTATATGAGAATAGGGTATAAATCCATGGGGATAGAGATAAAATGGGAATGGATGATGTGGAGGTAGATTTAATAATTGTATAGGTGCTTGGTCAAAGCATCGATAAATTATTGATCTATTATGAAAATTGATGGTGAGGATGGGATGGATGAAATGTGATTAAGATGATAAGTGTTAATGATCTATTGATAATGACCAGTTTTCAAGATAGAAAGAGGATTGGGGGTTTGATGGGTGCCTAGATTTAAAATAGTAATATAATTATTGGATGGATGTAAGTTATGAATAGGAAATATGACTACATTAGATATGACTATATTGATGATTGATTGGATGCTATATTGAAACTGATAAAGTGATAATATGCTAGCAGGACATCGAGTAGGTATGAGATCTGACCAAGTGATGAGTAATAGTGGACTAGAATGATAGGATGATATAGATGGATAATAAAAGGACTAGCTCAAAACCTTAGATTGAATTTATTAAGGTGATATGGATATGTGATTAGGTGATGTGATAATGTGATATTGGGATTAAGACAAGGACAAGTATATATAGATGATGATGAAATGATAAGGGGTAATATGAATGAAATGGGGATGGTTTAGACATGTGTGTGACCTAAAGTACAATAAAGTAAGATGTAATTAAAATTAAAATGGTTTGATAATGATGGGATAAATATGTCAATAAAAAATTGGGTTAAGATGATGGAATGAAGGATGTATAAGACATGATGAAGGATAAATTCACAAGATGACTAAAACTATACAAAATGGGGATATGGATATACAAGATGGTGATATATAATGAATAAATAGTTGTGTATGCATTTTGGGTGAAAGGTTGAATTAGTTCAAAAATAGTACTGGTCTAACACAACACACACCAAATCAAGAAGACCATAATCCTAAGAATAGTAAACTGATGAGTGTGTAACTCAATGACCTTATCATCTAACAATTTCATGGGTGAGGCTAAAAGAAGGTGACCCATTACAATATCAATCAAACCCTCTCAACCCCATTATCATATGATGGTAACTTGGGAGTTGATACTAACTCCATTAATGGATTGCCTATTATGGACTAAAGGTCTTAAATTATGCTATATAGTCTCTCTAAGGGAGTCCCTATTATACGTTAGGCATGATGGGGCTTGAGTCCATGGATGGTGCTAAATAATGCCTAGTTTAGAGATTTAACTCTTCCCCTTCATGTAGGACCTATATGGGGTGAGAAATTTATCCTAATGATAGTTCTCCCTAATATTTAGACTCCACCAAAACATAAAATGTGGATTAGTACATGGTGGTGAAATCCATAGTCATTATCCCCCTAAAACTATGACAAGTGCATGGGTGTCAATTACATGTCATGTTTTCCATATAGAATAAAAATGGGACTATTTATTAGTGGGTTTTTATCTTCTAAGAATCACCATAAGGATGTAAAGAAGTGATCATACACCATTGTAGCCATCAGATGACAAATAAGAAATTAATGAATTGATTAATTAAGATGTGAGATATATAGAAGAATATACACTAATTAAAATGATTAAAAGTTTTAAACAATCAAAAATTATTTTTAAGATGCCAAAATGTCTTTGATAAGCAGCCTATAAGAAAATGATCAGTAGCTTGATTGACACTTTTAAGAAAGGAAACCTTCAAGATAAGATAGTAGACTAGATATATGACCTATAAGATAAGATTTTAGATAAAGGTAAAATTGCTATTAGATTTAGCCCTATGAGAAATAAAATTTTAGTTTGATAAGCCTTAATAAAACCCATTGAAAAAATATTGATTTGGCTCTATAACTCTTTTTGGTGAGGGGGACACGATGCAAGGGTCTGGGGGTGACATCCCCTAACAAGTTCAAGGGGTAGTGCCCCTTATGAGGTTAAGGGGAATAAACCGTTATGGGTTCAAGGGGGAGATCCCCTAATTCCAAAGGTAATTTTGGCCTTGTAAGATACTTGGAGTGACCTAAAATTCACTAAAAATGACTCTAAATGTAATAAAAAGAACAATTTTGAAGGCAAAAAAAGAAGAGCAAAATTGTAACTTCAGAGGACAAAACCATAGATACATAATTAGACTAATGCAATACCATGACCAAAAAGTGTAATATCATGACTTCTATGAAATATCATGATTTCAAAGTCATAATTTTGCATAAAGTGCCTAACTGCTAACAATTTTCATGAGGTTTTCTACAAAACTACAAGATTTAAGGCAATATCACTATTTTTATTGCAATTAATGATTTTGCATCATGATATAAAATGATTAATATTATATAATATAGACTTAAAATAGGAAAAAAGGATGTGATAAAATATATACAGGGATAAAATATATACAAAGACCAAATTTATGAACAAAAGATTAATAGGTGCTTGTTATGTGTTTGTACTATATTAAAAACATGATCAAGACAATATCACTTTTTTACAGATAATATCACTTAAATCATCACAAAAACATGATTTTGTGATTTAGATTTTGTAGTAGGTAGGAAAAGGGTTTTTTTGATCTAGTTGTTTAATCATGATCTGGGCTATTCCTATTTCCTCCCTACAAGCAAAATGACATAGACTCAGGAAAATCCAAAACTAATGTAGAACCAAATGTAATTTTGAATGTCTATTAAACATAAAATATCAACTTAGACAACAAAATTGTGACTTTTTAGATAACATTACTATTTTTGAAGTCATGGTTTTATGGAAAAGTGATAACCTACAAAAAAATATTACTGCTATTAGTTAAATTTGGTGATCAGCACAAAACCATGACTCCAAAGGAAAATACCATGATTGTAAATCAACAATTTTGTAAAGCAAAACTACAATTCACCTGGGCATGATTATTTGATAAAATACGACACTTGTTCCTTAACTAGTCAACCCTTTAAGATATAAAAAACACACATAAGATGAAAATAGGTTAGATTAGGATGGGATTTCTCACCATGGTCACCAATGTGTAGTTGAGAATTTGATCTTAATGGATTTGATTTTGAAATTACATCAAAAACATCCAAAATTTCAATCCACTAATTAAGATCTAGAGCCATTAGGATAAAATGAAAATAGATGAATGAATATTCAAAGCAACACTAATTCTAAAGCTAATTTCTCCAAACCAAAACTGAATAATAAAAAGACAAGGATTTGGATTGAGAATACTTTAGACTTAGATTTATAGCATTATGGTAGCTTGATTCATTAAATTGAATGGACTAGTTGATCATGTGGACATGAAGAATTTATAGATTCAATAGTGCCTTTGGTCATGGAGGAGTGGATTGTATAAATAAGCCAATGGGAAGAAGATCAATGAATCTCATTAAAATTTGATCTTTGAGGATCAAGGGTGGAGTAATTTCCAAGAAATTAAAAATTCCTTAGAAGCCTCTAGAATGGAGGCTTCTAGAGAGGAAGCACAAAGTTAGAGGAGGTTCTAAAATTGGATAATTCTAGAATCTCCTTATGGACTAATTAAAACTAGTAAGGGATTAGGATAGGGATTAGGTAGGTGATTAGGAACTAGGAGTGTAGGAGAGCCTAAGAGTAGGCTAGTGTAGGTCTATATGTGAGTCATGGGAATTTCAAATTCTCAAATAATGGATAAGTGGGATTAGGATAAGATAATGAAATTGTTGAGGGAATTAATTGATTGGTGGGGTATAAATAAGGTTAGTGAATGAATAAATGGTGAGGGGTATATTATATGAAAGAATAGGATTAAGGTAGAGGGGATAAATTAGTAGGATTAATTAGAATAATTAAGGTGAGAAATTTTAGGTGCATATAGACTAGCTTCTACATGTGCAGTAAACCAAGAGCTATAATTTAGGGGTAAATTCATGGCTAGATATTTTCTAGAGATTGGTACTCATTCAAACAACATCAATGGCTAGAAAGACTCCTTAAAACCCTTAGTAAATAGAATATACTTGGGGAGCATAACCAACATAATAGTTTTAGAAATCATCATAAGAGTTATTATAGTTGAGAACAATTGGTAATTGCACACTGGTTGACATACTTTTGGCTAGAGAAATGATTGGTTGAAATCAATTTTTAATTAATTTCTTCATCATATCTCTCTTTTTATATTTCTATTGACTCTCAAAATTTCCTAGAACACCTAGAATTCCATTATTCACATTTTCTTCCTTGAGGATCCATATCTAAATTCCACTTATATTAGCCAAAAATCTCAATTTTTGATTTTGTCATGTTTTACCACAGCTTTATTTTTTGTCCTCTTTTTTTTAAACTTTTCCATAGTGTTTCTTTCCCTTTTCTACTCCCTTGTCTCTCTTGGAAAAAGTTTCCAATTTTTCCATTATGGTTTTGAAATTGCCCTTTTCCTTCATTAATCCTAACTAGGAGGTGACTAAAAACTAGTAAAAGTACATTTACCCCTTTCAATTGAGTCCAAATTAAAAAAATTCCTCACTGTCTGTGTATTAAAACATGTTTTTATATCCCTTGCCAAAAAAATAACAATGGTTATGATAACTACCCATGCAGGCAAAAATATCATGGAAGAAGATATTTCCACGTTAAAATCCTAGGTCAATGAGTTAACTAATATGATGCATGGATTGAATTAGTAGACTAGCCTTTTTCTCAACAAATTTCAGTAGGAGTCTTATTTAGAGAATAGTTTCTCTTATACCCACACATCACATGGATCCAATATGGAATTTCCATTTTTCAATGGTACATATCCTACATGATGGATATATCAAGCTAATCAATTATTCAACCTTCATGGTGCTTATTTTGTCAATAAATTCAAAATTTCTTCCTTCTACTTGGAACAAGAAGCACTTCAATGTTACCATTGCTATCTCAAGTTAAATGATTAGCCTAATTGGAAATCCTTTGAATAGTTACTTATAATCAAGTTTGGTCCTTTGAAATTTGATGAATTTACAATATTTCTCACCAAAATCCACTAGATAGTCACTGTTCATGATTATCAAATTAAATTTATGAAACTGGCTAATCACACTAAAGGGTTATTAGATGACATATTCAAGACTTATTTTATTAATGGACTAAAATATCTAATATACTCAAAGGTGAAAATATTTCAACCCAAAAACATGATGGATGCCTTGGGTTTGGCTAAGTTAGTAAAAGATAAACTCTCAGTGTAGCATCGACCTCTCACTTTCTCAACCATTAAGAGAACATCAAACTAGCAACCAACCACAACCACACCATTCAAACACCTTATTGAGGATAAGATGTGGGATCATAAGGATAGATGATTATGTTATAATTATGATTAAAAATGGGTTATGTATCACATGTGCATCACACAAAATATCTACTTAATAGATGTGGAATAACTATGAGAGTAGGATAACTAGCCTAATATCCAAGAATTCTAGGATTTTAAAGCAAAATAAATCCCCTATGAGGACTCAATATCTGAAAAAACCTAACCCAATATATCTAAATAAAATATTTAGTGTTATCAAACTTCAAACCATTAAGGTCAATGGGTTATTTAAAAATATTCCTCTCATAATCCTCATTGAGTTTGGCAGCACAAATAATCAATCCCTACATTGTTAAGCAAATAGACTACTTTGTACACCTTTGTTCTATATTTAAGGTCATAATTACTAATGGGGGAATATTTATATGTAAATGGAAGTGTCATAATGTGTGTATTTTTATAGGATATTACACTCTTTTCTCAAATATGTTTTCCCTACCCTTCAAGGGATGTGATGTGGTCTTAGGGGCATAGTGGCTCCACACATTGAAACCTATTCTATGAGGATTTTTTGATCTTTGGATGAATTTAATAGATAGTGTATATAATCACACCTTAAAAGGGTTATTTACTAGATATAATAACATCATTATTTCCCATTTCATCAAAAATATTTTGAATAAGGGATCACATGGGGTCATTACCCATTTGCACTCCATCCAATTCCAACTCCTTACTGCTACTAACTACCCTATTGATTTTCAAACCATCATAAATAATAATGAAACCATTTTTATATAGCTATTGGGTTTCCCCCTTAATTCCTTGAATATCATCACATCCCATTCCTTAAAAGAATCATCCCACCCAAATATCTATTCATACTACTATCCCAATCTCTAAAATATTGAGATTGAATAGCTTGTATGGGAGCTCTTCAAGTTCAGAGTTATTCAACCCAACACTAACCAATAATCATATCATTTGCTTCTTGTCCATTAAAATGATGGGTCATGACACCTCTACATTAAATTTCATTCCCTTAACTACCACACTATCAAATATAAATTTCCAATTCTAGTCATCGATGAGCTTCTTGATAAGCTCCATTAGGAAAAAAATTTCTCCAAATTAGATCTTTTTTTAGGATATCATCAAATCCATGTGCATGCTGATGAAATTCTAAAGACAACCTTAAAAAATAATGATGGTCACTATGAATTATTTTTCATGCCATTTTAACTTACATATTTCCCTTCAATAATTCAGTCCCTAATGAATAAAAATTTTCAGCCTTTCTTCCATCAATTTGCTTTAGTTTTATTTCATGATATTTTTATCTACAACTACATATGGGCTGAGTATATCCAAAATATTTAAAAGACATTAAAAATTATATAAGACAACTAATTATGTGCCAAGTATTCCAAGTGTTCCTTTGGTCAAGAGGAAGTTAAATATCTAGGGCACATTGTTTCAATTGATGGGGTCCATGTGGATCCCAAAAAAATAGTGCTATGCAACATTACCCTCAACAAACAACCCTAAATAGCCTTCATGGCTTATTAGGACTTACAAAATACTACCATAATTTTTATAAGGATTATGTAAATATCATGACTCCCTTTAATTACTTATTGAATAAGGATACATTCATATGGGATGTTGTAATTGACTAGGTATTCTTAGTGCTCAAACAAGCTATATAGCACCCCAGTTTGGCCCATGTTACACTTCACCAAAAATTTCATCATCAAAATTTATGAATGTGGAAATGGAATTCATGTTATTATTATCCAAGAGTGTCATCCCATTGCTTTCACTATCAACTCCTTTTTAAGATGAATTTTAGATTTATCTACATATAAAAAGGAAATAATGACAATTGTGTATGTAGTGTAAAAATGGTAGCCATACTTACTTGGGAATCATTTTTACATCAAAACCAATCACCAAAATTTTAAATACTTCATATAACAATGAGTCACATCTAAGACATAATAGAAATGGGTCGTAAAACTCATGGGCTATGATTATGAGATCAATTATAAGAATGATAAAGACAATGTTGTGGTGGATGGTCTCTCATGTACATTCAAGGACTAGAATTCCATTTATACCATCTCCATTCCCATTATAAATTGGTTGGAATTTTTACACCAAGGGTATGCGCATGATCCTTCCTTACACCACCTCATTTGAAAATTAACCACTAGCCCCTCTAGAGTACCGCATTATTCATGGGATTGTGCTTATCTACATTATAAGGATCATCTAGTGCTTCCCAATAACATATACCTTAATCAAGTCATATCCTATGAAATCCATGCTTCTCCACGAGTAGGGAACTCAATATTTATCAAAACATATGATCAGGCATGTTGAAATTTTTTTTGAAAGGGGATGAAAGGGGAAATTAAATAGGTGTTGGTCAAATGTGATACCTGCCAATGCAACAAAGGTGAAACCATAATGATTCATAGTTTTCTTGAGTCTTTTCCCTTTCTTATTAGGATATATATCAATATTTATATGGATTTAATTGAGGGGCTCCCTAAATCTAGAGGAAAAATAGTGATCCTAGTTGTGTTAGACTGCCTCTTCAAATATAATCATTTTTATGCCCTTAGCCATCCTTATATAGCCTCTAAAATCACAAAAGTTTTATTGGATTAGATATTCCATCTTCATGGCATCCCTTCTTCAATTTTCTCCAAATGTGTTACAACTTTCACAATCCATTTTTGGATGGAACTATTTTAATGTATAGACATAAAATTAAACATGAGCTTTGGGTATCACTACTAAATAGATGACCATATATAAATTATCAACAAATGCTTGGAAAAATTCATTAATTTCTTTGCATCAAAATAAAAAAAATAGTGGGGAAAGTGGCTTCCCCTCATAAAATGGTAGTACAATACTTCCTACCAACCTTCTTACTAAAATGACTCCATATTAAGTAGTTTATGGTTAAGATATCTCATCACTTCTTCCATATACCCATTATAATTCCATAGTAAATGTGGTAAATAATACCCTCCAACATGGGGATCATATTCTCAACACCTTGTAGGGCAATCTCCATCTGTCAAATAATTGAATGAAGTAACAGGTAGATCAACATAACTCTAAGCACACCTTTTAACATAGAGAAATGGTTTTTATTCATCTATATCCATACATGAAATCTTTACTACAACTAAAATGGCATCATAATCTTGCCTCAAAGTTTTATGGTCCATATAAGGTTATCCATCATATTGGGTCTATTACTTATAATTTGGAGTTTCCACCTTCATCATGAATTCACTAAGTCTTTCATATCTCCTATTTGAAGAAAGTTGTTTGAAACACCATCAAAGTTAAAATAGTTATACTAAAAATTTATAACTAATTTTCCATAATTATAAAACCAAAAGAATTATTATATAGGCACACCCATCAACTTAACTCCCATTCAATAACAAAAGTCTTAATCTAGTGGCATGGCATACAACTAGAAGATGCCACATGGTAACCACTATTCCAAATTTAGTAATGATTCCCACATATGAATATTTGAGAAAAAATATTTTTATAAGGTGGAGGTGATGATAGGAACTTATATCCTACCCTTCTATCTTCATTAGTAGTGTATGAGTCAATATGGATGCATATGCTTTGTAAGTCATACCTTTATCATATTTGAATTATCCTACATACATGGAAAATAGTAGTTGTTATGGTAGATATAATATTTAAGTAAGTTTTGAGGCCCAACGAAGGAATACATGAATATTATGGTATTTAGATTGATCATAAGAGGTTTCACCTTGAAATGGCCTATGATCCAAAGGTTATTTTTGAGTTATTTTCTAAAGTTTATTTTATTGTTCATTTATTTTCTTTAGTTCATAAATTTGAGCAGAAGGTTCCTCACACATAGATTTTACTTAATATTTTTGTCTCATGTTTATTTGTTTATTTGTTTTTTTTCATTTAGTTTCATTTTAATAACACCATTATTTCCTATTTGGTTATTTGGTTTTAAATCATTTCATTTTCAGCATTTGTTTCTATTTTCATTCTTAGATATCTCTTTAATTATGATCATTTATAATTATTTTTTTCATTATTTTACTTAGTATCTTTGTGATCATTTGAACCTTATTTACTTTCCCCCTTTATTTGGATGACCATTTACCTTCCTCCTATTTTTGGATGATTATTGCTTTCACTTGGTGCTTGTACTATATCCTTTGTAGGTTAGTGTAAATTTTTAGTGACATGACTGTCATAAGCAAATCCCCATCTATTTCATAGCACTATTTTACCTCCCTATGATTAAATATGAGCATATTCATAATTATATCACTTATTTCATGGATTAATATCTCATGATCCCCACATTTCCCTTATTTCCTTTAATTTGAGGCACACATAGGTTAGTTTTTAGATTGTACATTTATTTGTGGGAAAGTCTATGATTATTTATCCATCATGGTATTTAGGTACTTTAATCTAGTGACTAAGTGTAATATATCTTTTGTTCCTCACCTACTTCACTCATGATTAGTTCTCTGAATCCATATGGAGGAGGAATAGAAAAATCCAAAAGAGTTAAAATTCAAATCATAAAAGAAACAAAAATCAGTTATCAAAAGGCAAAAAAAATATTAAAATTCAAATTACACCAAAAGATGTGATCTATATTTAGCACATATCCTACCTTAGTCCAAGCTCAAAATCCAAAGTTAGCCCCATGATAGATTTGAGGTCCATTTGGGTGTAGTAGGCTATTAGACTAATGTAGGAGGTCTCATTATAACATATATTATCTATTGCCACCTAATTTCTCATGCAAGTAATAATCTTCACAATAGAACGATGGCTCTATAAGGGGTCCTAAGGAGTGTGGAACACATTCTAAGAAGGTAAGTCCATTTTAATTTTCATTAATATATCCTTGATTGGTGACTTATGTACTTCACTTGTTAGCCTAAATGTTATGTTCATTTGTCAAAGTGTCTTAAGTCTTTGATGTCGATAGTTCTTAGCCTTGATCACTTGTTTAATGTGTCTCATTCCTTCTAAGGATGTTCCCATCACCCATGTGGTGCCTCACATTCCTTCCATCAAATTATTCCCATTATCCCCTTATTGAATATTATTTTAGGAAGATCACATATTTGATCACATATATCTACTTATGCCTCTTGGCTTAGAGTTTATGAGATGAATTGTAAGACCTTGGATAATATCAAGGCTTCCTTAGAAACACCCTTACAACATTTTATTTAAAAGCCATCACATTATCATAGTATTCATGTCATTATGTGGTTGTGTTTTATTACATCGTATCTTAGAACAAGCACTAGGTTTGAGTTATCATCCTTTAGAAATTTTGATTTCTATATATACATCATGTTCTTGTTTTATTTTTTTGAACTTCACTTATCTTAAATAGAACATTTGTCATTCTTACATGATTTATTCATACTTCCATTTAAATTTCTATCTTGAATATTGACTTGCATTTCATTTATAGTCCTTTATGCTTTCTTCATGCTTCGTTGAACATTCTTGATTTACATCTTGACTTTAATTTTCAATCATCTATGTTATATTTGATTAAATACACTTCTATTATATAATGTTTTATTCATTTACTTATATATTTATCACATTGACATTTCATTTGCAATGTTTTACATGATTCCCAATGTAGCTTAGTAAGTTCTACATTTATTTTTATCTTACAATGTTTTACATGCTTCCCAACATGATTTAGTGTGCTTTACATTTCATTTCATTTTTATCATTTATCTTTTGCATGCTTCCCAATGTGATTCAGTATGTTCTACATTATCTTTTCCATTCATGTTCTACATGATTCCCAACATCATTAAGTGTGTTATACATTTATTTTTCATCATTTTTTCATTTACATGATTGATCTTTAAGTTTTACGTAGCCTTAATAATCCTAGATTTCTAATTTTCCTAAGTAATTATATTATTTTTGAGAGTTATTTGTATACACCATAAATTGGTTAAGTAACCACACATATCATGTGTTTTCATAGTACTTTCATAGGAGAATCCAACTAGAGAATATGAGCCTTGTTCACATTTAGCCATATCTTTTGTCTTAATTATCTTGGTCTTATTTCAAGCCTGAGTTGCCTTTTTACTTATCCCCAGTCATCCCAAGCTTTTCAAATAGTCATTCCACCTCAGCCAGGTCAAATTTCCCATGCTAATTCCATCCCCCTAGGTCTTGAGCCTATAGGATAAGAGTGTTGGGGTTGGAATATAGTTTTGGACCCTAGGGTGTCCCATTTCTAGTGCTCCTATGTAACTACATTTAGAGTACCAATAGTTAGGTTTCCTTGATTAATGAGTCCTAATCACTTCTTAGCTTCATCCTTATGTTTTATTTGTCTTTCTAATGTCAGCTAATGCAAATAAATCTCCCAAATTTAAAATAAAGAGTCTCGTATATAAAGGACTTCACAAGAAAGTTTATATATAACACTTACTACTTTCACATAATATATAATTAAAAATCAGTCAATAATATAGCTAAACATTATGCATCACACATATATTTGCATGCTTGATCAAGGAAGGGCCTAGGTAAAAGTCATTCTTTCATCTATCATGCATGTTGATTATGCACTTTCATTAAGGGAGGACTAAATTTGATCTAAGACCCTAGATTGAGGGTTAATGTAGGTAGTGATTAGGATATTAGGGGTTCTAGATCATGTGATCATACTTCCCCTAACTTAGTTTTTATCCCTTTTGCTTTTGATATATTTTGTTGTTTCATGTGTGTAGATGAACCAGGATTTTTAAGATTAAAATAGATATATAAGGAACTCCATCAACATTTAATATCCAAAATTTCATAAGTAGGCTCACATAGGGACATTGGATAAAACCCAAAAAACTTAGATCTTTGTGACCGATTTGGATAATAGTGGCAAGACCTAGACTATAACACTAAACCTTGAAGTGTCCTATTTTTAGTGCTCCTATCCTTTCACCAAATGAAAGATAGATCTAGATTCCTGACATCTTCTTAGTCTGATGGTGTATTTTTTAGGCTTTAAAATAGTTATCTCAGTCTACTTTTCTAGATAAGTTATTTCTCTTCCCTATGTAATTAATTTGATCAAAATATGTATTTTACCATATTAAATTATATTTTCCCCCTTATTATAGGCCCTTTATTATTTAGTAACTAAACACTAGTTTCCCAAAAATAATAAAAAAATTGATGACCCTAACTTACTTCAAACAAATTTAATTCCTAGGTACCATTAGGGTTTTTCCTTCATATTTTTTGCAAAAATTTAATTTCAAATTTTTGATTTTGTATAAATTTTTGTGTATTTATTTTATTCAAATTTATTTTTAGAATTTAAATTATTGTAATAATTTTTAAAAATTCTAAAACCCCAACACAAAACCTTAAATTCCCAAGCTGGGTCCTCAAATACCAAACCTCCCTCCTTTATAAATTTTAGATAAAATTTTTGGAATTTTTGCAAATTGTTTGGAGTGTCAAAAATATTATCAAAATCTCTATGTTGGTAGTTATTTTGTACAAAAATTCAATTTCAAATTTTTGATTTTTGTATAAATTTTTGTGCATTTATCTTATTGAAATTTATTTTATAATTTAAATTATTGAAATAATTTTGAAAAAAATCTAAAACCCCAACCCAAAACCCTAGATTTTTAAACTAGTCCTCAAATCCCAAGCCTTCCTTGCAATTTTTAGAAAAAATATTTTGGAATTTTTATAAATTGTTTAGAGTGTCAAAAATATTTTCAAAGTCTCTATGTTAGTTATTATTTTTATATTTATTTTCTTAATAATATTTTTTTCACATTCTCTTTGGTGAAAGAAATAAAATGGCCACTAAGGCACTTCTTCCCTCTCATCCCATAGATCAATTTATAATTTTTTCTTGTAATTATGATAATGAATGGACAAATTTACAAAGTTGAATATTAGCTAAAAATGTGGAAAATGATTTCATTTATAATGAAGATAATTACTATTGTTGTAATTAGGAATATGTTGATATATGTGAAAGTTATAGTGAAGAAAAATTAGATGCATCTTCTTCTCTTAAACCTATCTCTTTTATTATGTCTTCTAAAGAAAATAATTTTGATAAATGGGAAAGGTGATTTTAACCTTATTCTCCTATGCAAAATGCACCAAATGGAAAAATTACTCATGCACTTCTAAGTGAACCTCTTATTGGTGATATTTTGATTTTATGTGAACCTAATCTCTCTCTCTCTCTCTCTCTCTCTCTCTCTCTCTCTCTCTCTCTCTCTCTCTCTCTCTCTCTCTCTCTCTCTCTCTCTCTCTCTATGTTTAAATTACAAAATATAAATGAAATAAAATCAAATTACTAATGCATAGTTCAAATGATCCATCTCATGCTCTCAACTCTACTTTATCAAAATAATGTCTAAATGATAACTCTCTTACTCTTAATTCTCATATTGTAAATGAACTCCATCCATAGATAACATAGATGCACATAATATTCTAATTTCACATGATAATTTATTGAATATTATAAAATAATTACATTATTCTCTTACACCTCTCCCTAGTGACAATGGAAATGATACTTAGTATGATAGTGAACATGAAAATGGGAGTGACTATGAACAAAATTTTGATTATGATAATGCATGGAATAATGATGATTATTATGTGCATAGTGAAGAAGAAAATGCATTTCATGCTTCTAACACTTCTCTGACTCTTCTCAAACATAATGCACTACCAAATGTTGTTTATAATTTATGCATGATTATATTTCAAATGATGAACATATTAATCATCTACTCAATTAGAATGTGATTCACTAAAACATAAAGATAATTATGAATATATCAAGCCATTCCTACTACAGTAGCACCTATTTATCACTCTTCACCTAAAGAGAATGGTAGCCCACATCACTCTACTAACATCCAAGTTACCATTCCTCCAAAGTTTCAAGTGAGCACACCCCCTCTCTATGATCCAATTGCTAAATGTAGCATTCCCATCAATAAAATTAATGGTCAAATTCAATGATTAAATGAACCACTTCAAGATGTTAATATACCATCCTAGGAGATTATTTCTTTGATACATGTAATTGGTGAATTAAAACACCAATTATATCTCCTTAGCATGGAAAACAAAGATTAGAAGTCTTGGATGGATGCCAATGATTTACATGGTAACCCTCTTTCGAAGACATTCATAAAAGCTTCATTGCCTAAGAATTTATAGATACCATCATTGCCTCAATTTGATGGAACTAGAGGTCCATTCATACACCTTAATCTTTTCAAAAGGCTTTGCCATCTCATGTAAGTCGTTTCATTCTATTGAATTTGTTCCAACAAACATTAGTGGGGGAGGCACATAATTGGTTCTTTCATCTACTCCATGTTAGTTCTTTATATACATATGATGATTTAGAGGAGGCATTTCTTATATATTACATAGATAACATGGGCCCTCATGTTACATATGAAAAACCTACCACATTACATTAGAATACTTCAGAGCTAGTTAGTGATTATATCTTACAATTCAAGACTCACATGTTAAGATTGATCTATAAACTAGCAGATTTAGAGATTTAAAATATCTTTATTAAGAGGATTTGTTAACCTCTCTTTAGTAATATATTATATTAGATAGAGTCCTCTTTTAGGCACTTGTGCTATATAGTTCTATCTTTGGAAAATAAATTAGGATTGATTGAGGTAGATTTAGTTGATCAAATTACTCTATATTTCATAGTAGTACCTCCATCTATAGCTCCTAGCACACAACATCCATCATGTCCTAAACAAGATTAGAGACCTCAACCAAAAAAGCAACTAGTTAAGAATAAAGAGCTAGTTCCTAGAGCACAACCTATAATATGCACTTTAGAGAATAGTAGCAAGGCACTATTATAGTTGATTCAGATCAAGATATGCCATGTATCATATTATCAACACTACTAGATATGAGGTTAATCACATTACCTTATACTCATTGATGAGATCCACATCTCTTATATAGATAGCCACATCGACCCTTTTGTAACTATCATCATATCCATGGACATAGAGATAATGATTGATATAGACTCAAAAATTGCATTAATAAATGTGTTGATAATGGCGTCATAACATTCACATAGGGGGCACCAAGATCTCCTCATAGAACCATAGACCTCATTCCTCCATGACTAAGTTATCCTACTATATTCCCTCACTAGAATCATCAGTTACTCACCATGATAATAATGTAGCTTCTAGGATAGAGCCTCATAGGAGATATCCTATTCCACCTATTAAGAAGGTTTAGAAACTATTATAACAAAAGTGGAATACATATACCACTATAGTTTGTAGAGTGCATAGTGCAGTTCCATATACATGTCCAACATAGTCATAAGCACCATATAAGTGTACCGCTCCAAAGAGATATTTACCAAGACTAAGTTTTATAGGTCCTATCTCATGTAATAACCTACTAAGATTAATATTAGATGAATCTACATCATAGAGTATTTCTCTAGAGAGATATTCATTATGATCTAGCTTTTAGAGACCCATTTCACATATCAAACCACTATGATTAAGATTAGATGAGCCCCCATCATAGGTTACATTTCCAACTCAATTTATTACTAATTTAGATTCATCATAGTAGAATCCATAGGGTGTTATTTCATGTAATAATCCACTATGATTGTGGATAGATGAGCCCTCTTCATAACACATAGTTTTAGTTACACATCCAGTAAGGTTACATTTGGTAGAGTCTCCATGAATAGCTACAGTTAGTGCACAACAAACAATATCAACTATGATGCATGTTTTTACATAGCATCAATAGTATGGGTACTTATTTAGTTGGCCACTAGGGTTCAAATAGTGACATGACACACATTCATACTAGAATTAGTTCATAGATTCACTTCATGGGGAAACAATGGATCTAAAGGGCCAACCATTGTATTCTTGAACCACCTACTCAAAGGTATTGAACACATAGTCCAAAAATTTATTAACACACACATGATTACATAGTTTCACTTAGTGGGATATGATGGATCCAAAAGGAAAACCTTTGCATTCTTGAGCCACTCTTGAGGAAGTGATACACACAATGTAATATCTTACATCCCCTTCTACTAATAAATAGCATTCCTAGTTTCAAACAACTAAACCTAATCCAAACCACATTATCCAAATCTTGATCTTACCAATAGCCCATTTTACAAATCTTAAACCAACTCACTTTATCAAATCAATCTACAAATTATAAAACAAAAAAAAATTTCTTACATATAATTCAAAATCAAAACTAACATCACACTTATCACAATAATTAAATCACATATCCCAATTACCATTTTACCAAAACATATGAAACCTTAACATCAATGTCAAATCAACTATTTATGATCAACCATTTATAATAAATATATCAATCTATTCCAAAATCCATAACAAAATATGCCTAAATCCAAAATCAAAAACACACACACACACACAGATATATATATATATATATATATATATATATATATATATATATAGACACACACACACACACACACACACACACACACACACACAATGAGTTTTCAAAAACATATACACTATATCAAATACCAGCAATCACGAATGGGAATCATGCCCTCAATCTTAGTCTCACTCTCCCCACTAGTACTAGTCTCATAATCCACTCTAGCACTCAATGGCCCCATACCTCCTTGAGCTCCTAAATGCATCTTACGATGACTCTCTCACTCCAATATCCAACCAAGATCCTCATGTAAGTCCATATACCACCTATAAAGATATGCGTACTCATCCATAATCCTCATACTCACCAATCCAAAATTGGGTGGGGGTATCCTATGCCTATCTAGCTTAGCATTGATCTCATCTCTCTCTCTTTTCCCTAATATATGAAATTATCACTATAATATCCCTTTAAAATAGATGAGAATGAATATCATCCATAACTATTTCTCACTCTATCAATCCATCCTCAAATGCATCATCAAGAACAGGTCATGTGAGCTCTTGAGTGTAGACTCAATGATGGTTTCCCAATAGTCATCATCTCCACTCCCCAACCCAGCATGTGCCTCATCTTAAACACCTTCCACTCTAACTCTACAAAAATTAGGGCCTTACATTTTCTATATAATTTAAAAATCAAACTAAAATCACAAATTTTTACACAATTCAAATGACATTGCTGCTTACCTCTCATCATATAAATTGGCTGAGGATCCTCATACTCTAGAGCATCCCCTCCTTTAATAGGGTATAATGGATCCCAATGATGCCTCATCCACCATGAAGTATATGCCTTTGTACATCCAATGTCATCCACATTATGAATTTCTATAGCCACATCCTATATATCTAAAGGTAATGGTGATAGCTCACCCTCTATGGGCCTCACATGATCTCCTACCCTAATTAGTGCTCATGCACTCCTCACCCACACCCATGCTATTAGGGGTACATATTATGGTACCCCAAAATATTTATTCACATTCTCATATTTAAATCACTCATACACTCTAACCCAATAGTCATGTATCCAATATCTAACCCTCATATACCACAACTGCACTCCATCCTTGACCCACCTAGGAAATTCTCTATAAAGCTTCCATATAATGTCACTAGCCACCAATATGTCTATCACCCACCTATAATGATCTATCTCAGGGGATTAAGTGGCTAATGTACTCATCCAATTCTCCCTAAAAGTCTATGGAGGTACCTACCTCTCCCTTGATAATCCTATCATCCACATAACCACTATGTCCTCATAATACCTATAATATAATAACTTCATTGTACTCAATCTACCACTAAATGCCTCCTATGTAAACTTGTAAAGATATTTGTATAGGTGGGCAAGCATAGTCCTATCCCATTAGAACACAATTCCATATACCTCCACATTTTTCATAATCCTATGCATCCTATATGTAATTGACACTCCACTCCTATTTATAGCAATAAATGAGGCTAACCACTTCTACAAGTGTATAACACTATACTATACTATAACTGATAGCAACACATCACTATCACTACCTCTTTGATGTATACCTAAGGTCATACTAGCAAAATACAAGGATGCATGATCAATAGCATCATCACCCATGTCATCTTTCAACATCACTCACCATCCACTAACCAATAAATGAAAAATGTGATACACATCCTCTAGTGTCATAGTAATCTCCCTTGTAAGAATCTATAAAGTACATGTATCTACATTCCACCTCTCACATAAGATAGTAATTATATATCTATCCCACTACACTATGCCTAGGTCACATATAGGACCCAACCCTACATTATCTATGACAACTCTCTCATCAATAGATAATGGTAATAGCCTTAATGTATCCATCACCTAGCCCCTATAAAACTCTCTCATCTACACCTCACCCTAAAAACACTAGAAACAACATATATCAATCAACAATGCAAAATCAAAAGCCAAAATAGAACAATAGTCAGAAACAAAACATCATCACTAAAAAATTAAGCCTCTAGGACAATAACACTATGTATAGGATAATAATGCTAGACATGAGCATCATAACCTAGATAGGAGTGTTGGAACCTAGAAAATAGTGTTGGATGTAGGATAAGAGTACTGAAACTAGTGAAATTTTTCTTAAGACATTTTAAATAGATCAAAACATCAAAAATAGGCTTAAGAATAGACAAAAATCAAAAAATTTAGATACTTATCTGGGTAGCATCACCATCAACTTGAACCTAGGCTACCAACTACTCAAACTGGGTCACAACAAGTGCTCATCTCCTTAGCATATCTCTTATTCCAATGCTCTAAATCTCAACCTAGTCAATACACATATGAATTGATAACCAATACAACTTACTATATTACCCAACTTTCTTAATCAAAACAAAATACTATTTTGACCATAACTCAAACCTTGTAAATCTAGTTTTTAAACCATTTCTTTCAATTAAATCATAACAATGATACTTTTGACATCATGCAAGATTTACTCTTTTACTACTTGATTTGCCTACCATGGAACACACATCTCTATATTTTATTTTATACTTAAACACACACCTTGATTATCACCAATCAAAACTTATTCCATTTTCAACAACTCTATCTAATCAATCAAACAAACTCTCAAGCTATTCATAACATACTAGCTTTGTTTCTACTTACACAACTAGTCGTCACTTTTGGCTCAACCTCCTCTATCAAAAATTTCATCCCTCTCCCTAAAAGGGGGGAATCATTCCTACTTAGGGTTCATTTTAAGAGGAATTGAATAAAACCCTCCTAGGTTTGTTTAGGTGAATCAAATTCACTCTGTTGGTGAATCAGAGTGCACAAAGCATGTGGAAAATCACCATGTGTTTTTTGATGGTGTCATAAAACTGAAAGGTCTAAGATAATGTTTCAATTTTGGTTTTCATTATTCTATTTCGCATCATTAAACTATAATTATACCATGTTTTCACATGGAAACATGCTATCATGTAATAACATGGTACCACACACAATCATGGTGTCACATGACAACATGGTGTAGTGTGACAACATGTTATCATGTGGCACCATGCTATCATGTGACACCATGATATCATAGAACATCATACTATTTCATGATATAATGATGTCACATAACACCATAATATCATATGACACCTTGAAATCACACAAATTTGTGCTATCACATGGTGCCATGCTATTATGTAGTAACAATGTTGCCACCCAATGGGTTAGTGGCATGGTGCCATACTATTGCTATTCCCTAGTGACTATAATAAGTTTCTCTAGTTACCCACCTTGATTATAAATAATTATACAATAACCTCATTTAACAATTTTTTTAAAAAAATTCTCATCCTAAGATCTTCCACCTCAACCTTCCTACTTCCAACTCAGCCTACTTACTTTCACTTACCTATTTCCAATGGCTTGCACATCCACAAAAACTTAGAGTCAATCAAGGGTGATCCATAAATTTTGTTTTTATAAATATTTTATGTCTAGATTACCTTCTCATGTTGGATGAACCTAGATCCTTTGTTGTGTGGATCGATCAATGCCAGCTTAGAGGCCTAGTGTGGATGCCATAATACAATATGGCTATCAATAACCACCTACTATGATCTCTGGTTGGGTGTTTTAATCATAGTGATAGCCATGTTTACATCCATTTTAACAAAAAAACCATATCCTTTGGCACCTCCCCATTATATATCCATAATTTAATAAGTCTTACACATTATAATGCAAGTCCTATTGGCACTAAGGTTGTGTTATTTGATGATGATAAAAATTATTTGGAGTTGATTTACAAACTATCCATTGACCCCACTATTAAGTGTTTAATTTATTAATGAAAGTGAGATTTTTTAAATTTACTTCAATCATTTATTATAAATAGTTTGGTATCCTAATTCAATTGCATGTTTTACTTCTATTTTCATTTTAGCTAGTCAAAATCGAAGGGGAATCCCCATAAAAAATATCACCAATCCATTTCTCAAATCTATTGTCAATTTATTTCAAGAAAGAATTGTGTTACAAAAAAGACCATAAAACATTCCCTTCTAGGATATTTACTATATTCTTCATTCTCTCTCAAGTCTTGTTTGTGACTGGTGCACCATTATTTCTAATAAGATTAAGGTAGAATTGAGTTTTGCTTTCTCAAAGGACACTTGCATAACTTTATCTTCTAACTACATTTTGGCCTTATAATTTGAGGCCTTATATGAAATCCAAAATAATTCTATTCCCACTATCCTTCATCCAAACATGAAAGATAATGCTTTGTCTCTTGAGGAATAGGAGGTAAGTTTAGTTTTCACAAGCCTCATTTTTTAACTTTATATATATATATATATATATATATATATATATATATATATATATATATATATATATATATATATATATATATATATATATATATATATATATATATATATATATATATATAATTTTAATATTTTTTAGCTTATTATTTGTTATAGGTGAGAGCACATGTCTATGACACAATAAAATACGCTACAAGTAGAGGTTGACATGATCTAAAGGGCTCTGGGGATACCCAATCCATGAAGTCTTCCTTCAATTCCTTTCGAATTACAAAACATCAAAGAATTGATTCTATTTCATCTCTACTTCTAGGTTCCCCTAAATTTCCTTTAATGTCTTTTTCTTGTTTTATTAAATGGAATAAATAATATTTATATTGGTTTGTTTTTATTTTTGTAGTTGAATCTTATATCATTTTTGTTGAGGATTCTTCCACACAACATCATCAATGTTTGCCACTATAACTTTCTTTTTTATTTGAAGTTTATTAATATTTTATAGTTAATTAACTACATAAATTACTCATTTGTTAGTTTCTTTTGAAATATCCAATGTCTCTCCCACAAGCGCATTGAGATAGCAAGGGCCAACTCCCATAAGGATGCCAAGAGGGGAAGAGATAACTCTGACAAGGACAATCAGAATGGATGATGCAGTCTCCCCTATGGGTAATAAAATTAATAGATTCAATTTAAATTTGCTTTAATTTTATGTTTCTGAATTTACCATTTGTGAATAAATTATTTTTTGTAGTCCACCCAACATCTATCAAGAGACCTTAGAGTATGCCACCACTCCCACCACCCATCTAGATTTAGAGAAGAGGGAAAAACATCTACCTCCTTATAAAAATTCAAGTAACACTACAAATTTCTGATTTCTCAAATAAGATTGAGTAAGAAATATTTTAGAAAATATTAATTTCTATACTTATCAAACTACAAGCTAAGTAGTGAAAATAATCCTTGAGAAGCTTGCCCATAGTAAGATTGATTTATAACTACCATGAGAGTTCCATATTCAATGTTGGTATTGTCATTATCTATAAAATGTTAATGAAAATTATGATTGTTAATGAATGACATGCATTGGAAAGATAAATTATTATTTGAAATACATAATTTTAATAGGGTAAAAAATATTAATTCCAATGTATTGAATGAGATTTTTGAATGTAACATCCAAGAAATAGATTATAGAATTTAAAGTATTTAAAGATGAAATAATAAGAAATATTTCAAAAAATAGTAATTACCATACTTATCAAACTAAAATTTAGGCAAATGAAACAATCCTCCAAAAACTTGCTTACATAAGTGTGATTCACATATACCATGCTAGTGTTGTATTTAGTCTCGGTATTCTTTTCCTCTATATTGGTGGATGTATTAGTCACACCTATTCTTTCCAATATATAACTCCATGTTTCCACTACTATATCATATGGAAACTTTTATATAGAATAATGTGAAACATATAGTCTCAAGAAAGTCTAGATTTTTATCCAATCTATTTTCTAAGTTTTGACTTCATAAAGGATAATTCACTAAACACTCACTCATCTTCTATAGAACCCAAAATCATTATTTGAACAAGTTCATATAATCTAAAATATTCACTAATACTTTCTTGTAAAATGCTATTTGAATAAATTTTTTTCCATAGATGAGTAATGGCACCATTTTATGTTGGGTCACTTAAACACTGAAATTGATCCATCATTATAATCCAAAACTATGTTGAATGAGATTTAAGTAATTATTTATTTTAAATTACATTAATTTGAACTCCATTCACATCTAAAGATCTACATAAATTCATAATAATTGTACCCATATATTTATGAAATAATGTGCTAATCTGTTCTTGACTATCAACATTATTCCAAAAAATGTGATTCACAACTCTCATGCCCTCCAACAACCCATCCATTTGAAAATATTCTTTGATCTCAATAGCTAAGTTTTGTGATATTTTACTCAATTTAATTCATGTTTTAGACAAAATAATATCATATGGAAAACATGTCATAGGTACATCTTCAGGATCAACTCCCACAACTTTGATTCTTCTAGAGCATGTGTGCATTGGGATCTCAATTCCATTTACCATGACATAAAGATGATAATGTATATTGAATTTTAAATAACTCTCTAGATTCTAAAAGTTAGTCAAAATTTTCCAAGTTATAAAAATAGGTCCATGAAATATTTCATTCAATGTGTACAATATATCTAAACATTGACATACACATTTTCTCAAACGTATGAAGTCAACAATATAGATAGATCTCTCTTGGGCATGTTTCATTAAATAGTTGATTTCCTTCAACATTGGAAAAATAATGCATAATATGAGTAAAGTTTCTAAATCTATTAAATGACACAACAAATCTTTTGTTTTGTTAACTTCCCTATGATATTTATACATAAACCCTATCAAAGATGGATACTCCTCAAAAAATTTGTATGCAGGGTCATACATGGAAATCCATCTGGTTTCCATATGTTTTAGTATTTTTTTAAACATATATCAACCCAATTGTAAAATTTTGAAACTCCATAAATATTTTTGGACTGATTGACATGTATGCATACAAGTAACAAATAAGCTCTTCTATTTTTGTGACATTACTGAATGTGCTAACAATTTTGTAAGCAAGATTCATCCTATGTGTCATGTAATGGATTAGAATCATAAATAGAGACATTGTTTTTTATAGGTGAACACAAAGACCCTTTCTATTCCCCTCCATCATTGATGCACCATAAGCACCAACACATACCATCTTCATATCTATGGCATAATCATCCATCCCATCTCTCTCTCTCTTAAATTGGCTAAAAACAATTTATGGAGGTCTTTTACATTGCAATTTTCTACCATTTTATGGATAGCTAAAAGATGAGATTACCTTGAATAGTTTTGAAAGGTATACACATGCATGTAAACCCATGTTGTGTTATCAAATACAGTGACCTCATTGATGGACAAAGAGATAAACATTGATCTCTTAATACTTTCTTTCAAATAGTCCATCTCAACAATGGCTAGACATTTTGCCATTTTTGAAGCACCATTATCCAACCAATGTGACCGTAAAATATCTAAAAACCCATTATGTTGAAATAAAGTTTTGTAATCTATAAAATTAGAATTGGGTCTTCCATTTTTTAAAATGTGAAAAATAGTAAAGAACTATACATATTTTTCCCTAAGATTGGACTACATAACTTTTCCAAATTGCACTTTTATAGTTCACCCTTTCTCAACAAGATGTTTTTGTCATTTATAATTATTTCATATTCACATGTATATCTAACATGCATGCATTCTTCTCCATTCTTCCATCTATATGTTCTTGTTATCTATATGTTTGGGTGCTTTAATGATATATATATTTTTCAAAAATATTTCTCAATTATGTCCAATTTAAGTTGCATTATGTGTTATTTTCCATGTTTCCAACTATAAATTGTGCATTTGCATTCTATTAGAGGATAATTACCATTTTTTGGGTCTATAGGTTCTATAAATGGATATTTTATAGCCCAGTAAACTTGAGAAGACCTTCCTATTATCCATGTACTTCTCTTAATCTACTTTTTTGAATGGAGATTTTAACAAAATTTTGTGTCTGAAAAGAACTACATTTCTCTTATGGAGTGCCCATAGGATTATGTTCTAATGAAGTACCCAGAGGCGTGTCTTCTAGGGGTGGCATTTCATCAATAAAATATTTATGTGGTGAGATACTATTGGGATTAATTATTTATAATAAAATAGTCTCAATATCCATGTTGATTTCTACTTTGAAATGGTTTTACTATTATTCTACAATGAAAAAAATTAACTAATATATATTTCAAAATATTTAGAATTACCTGTATTCGAAGTTATTATAGTTTGTGTAGGTATTTTTTCTATATTTTTGAAATAAGACATGATATTGGATTTTATTGTTCTTTCTTATGGTGTTTTAGTGTTGTTGGTACCTCCTGATGCTTGAATTATGTTATTGGGTAGTTTATTGTTGCCGATTGCCCTTTCTCTATCAAGTGATAGGTTACAACCATATTTCATAGATCTACCATGTAACACACCACTATAGGGTACCAAATTACTATCAAATAGCACCTCACTACCATGTAATAGAGTGTCATTACATAGGACATGGTGATTGGGTGATTGGTTGCCATCTCATGACACATTGATACCAAGTGGTAGATTGCCACCACATGGCATGATACCATCATGTGACATATTGCCATAACCTAGTAGGTTGTCATCATTTTCTAAACTAACACCACATAACACTATGTTGCCAAACCTCTAGTTTGCATCATGCAACATAATGATAGTAGAGGTTAGGGTACTGTAACTAGTCTAAATCATACAGTGTGGCCTCAAGTCTCTATCTTCACAATCTAGTAAAAAAAGATACTTCGGTGGTAAGTTCATGATCTAATACCTCTGAGAATATATGTACTATATATATATGATGAATTACATGGATAGCCCCATAATTATTGTAAATCATTGGTGAGCTAATCCCTAAAAAAATAACATCCCAAAATTTTAGGTGAAAGGGTCATATATTTCACCCTAAAAAATTACCAAATTCAAATCCCTAAAATAGAATATTCATGAATTAATAAATATTTTACACTAAAATTTACTTTGTTCCTACTCTTCCTATTTCTAAACCTACCCAACATGCGCATCCACTCTCATAAGTGGATACACCATGGTTATTACACCTCTAGTATTCATATTATTAGATTTAACTCAGATTAGTTGAAATATACATTGATTTTGATTACGTGGGTCGGTCAACATTACTCAAGACATTTGGGGGAATATAACTTCAATTTACAAATACATAGACTATGTAGATACAGTGGTTCACATCATATGGATCCATAGTGATTTTAACTTATAGGTACACAAACTATTCAGATATAGTGGTTTAGATTGTATTGATTCATAGTGAATTTGATATAGATTCAGACTCAGAAACTAGACCTGTGGCTATGTACATTACTACACATCTCACACATATAGCTTCATACAATATGACATAGTTACGGGACTAGATAATAGATTATATACATAGTGTAGAGCATAATGTTTTGATCTCTAGTTTTGCATATGGGGCATGAAATGATAGGTCATATCACATGTGGTTATATATATATTTATTACCAAATTATATATATGCATCACTGACATATTAGATTTAGAGGCATGGCATAGATGTTCATGTTCTTTATCACTTAATATTATGTAGATCGAATGGCAAGACATGCCATTCTCTTCTCACACATTGACTAGAGTTTCAAATTACACCTAGTTGTACCCAGATTGGATTATATGGTTGTCTACAATGGTTGGTCCATTGCATCATCCAGACCTAAACTACATGAGTTTATACAAGATAGAGGATAGACATTGGTTTTAGGCTTCTAATCATTTCTCAGTTCTAGTTTAAATATTTATAGTGGGGGCATAATATATTTTGCTCTTAATAATATACATATTTTAGATTATATGAGTTTATGTGGGATAAAGGACATACATTGGTTTTGGGCCTCTAAGCATTCCTCATCTTTAGTCAGATTTAGCATAAGGGGAAAGCATTGCCCTCTTTCTCCATGTTACATGGATTCCACTTCCAGATTTAGTATAGGGGTATCAATTTCAAGGATTATTTATTTCTCCAAGTAATCTTTGGTTCTCTATCCACTTCCCTAGCTAGGAAGTGAGTTGGACCATTTACAACATGTTTATCTCCATGTAGGTAGGTTAAAGTATGCATTTTCTTCTTCTTTCTTTTACTCTGGTACTTCATTTCATTGCATCACTAGAATAAAAGGGGGGAAAATATATACACCCTAAATTGGTCAAGTAATCACACATATCATGTCTTTTCATGGTCCTTTCATAAGAGACTCTGACTGGAGAATATGAGCCTTATTCACATTTAGCCATGTCTTTTGTTTTACTTATCTTAGTCATATTTCATGCTTGAGTCACCTTTTTGCTTATCCCCAGTTATCTCAAGCTTTTCAAATAGACATTTCACCTCAACCAAGTTAGATTTCCAATGCTAATTCCATTACCCTAGGTCTTAATACAATAGGATAGGAGTGTTGGGGTTGGACTATAATACTAGATCCTAGAGTGTCCCATTTCCAACCTTCCTATCCAACTACATTTTGAGTCCCAAGAATCAAGTTTCCTTAATGAGTCTTAATCACTTTCCTAGCTTCATTATTAAGTTTTTTTATCTCTATAATGTCAGTTAATGTGAATAATGCTCCCAATTCAAAATAAAGAGTCTCATATATAAATTAATTCACAAGGCATTTTATAACTAACACTTACTACTTTAGCATAGTACATAATTAAAAATTAGTCAATAGTATAGCTTAGCATTCTACATCACACATAGATTTGCATGCTTGATTAAGGAAGGGCCTAGGTGAAAGTCATTCTTTCATCTACCATGCATGCACATTCCCTAAGGTATAAAAACGTTGTGATCTGAGACCCTAACTTGAGGGTTAATGTAGGTAGTGATCAGGACAATGGGGGGTTCTAGATCATGTGATCATACTTCCCCTAACCTAGTTTTTTCCCCTTTTGCTTTTTATATATTTTGTTGTTTTGTATGTGTAGATGATCCTAGGTTTTTTATATTAAAACATCTCTACAAGGAACTCCATCAACATTCAAGATCTGAAATTTCGTGGATAGGCTTACACAAGGATAATGGACAAAACCCAAAAAATTTAGATCTCTATGACTAGTTTGGATAATAATGGTAGGACCTAGAATATAACATCAAACTTTAAAGTGTCCTATTTTTGCTGCTCCTATCCTTTGATTGAATGAAAGATAGATCCAAATTCCTGACATCTTTCTAGTCCTTTTTAGTAGTTTTTAGGCTTTGAAACAGTCATCTCAGTCTACTTTTCCATATAAGTTACTTCTCTTCCCTATGTAATTAATTTGATCAAAATATGTATTTTACCATATTAAATTATATTTTCCCCTTACTCTAGACCCTTTATTATTTAGGAACTAAACACTCGTTTCCCAAAAAAAAATATATATTATACATTTATACAATGACCATCCTATGTATGAATGCATTGATTCTATTATTAGTTTCATATCCCTAGGCTTTCTAAAATGGAGGTATTTTAGTGTCCATATATAGGAGTAGGATACTTTCATGCATTCATTCATAAGAAAGGCAAGTTAAGGTATGTATATGGTTATTTCATTTTTAGTTGTCTCAGTGAGTGTCTTTCTATATTATTTCTTGAATCATCATCCCATGTTACACTCATGTGAACGTGATGATATTTGAGTGGGGAATATGTATACACATAGTATTTTTTATTTTTATCACTTACTAACACTTTCTTGAAAAAACCTATTTATTTCAATCTCTTTAAGTACACACCTTAAAGGGTGTACTAGGAAAGGGGTTGGTAGCACTTTGGTGCTTCTCAATATTTTAAGCCCCTATACCATTACCTAAAACCACCACAAACTACCCTTATCTAATTCCCTTAGAAATAAAAACTCACTTATACACTCCCCTAAAAAATTCACCACTCAAAATATCCCCTACTTTACCAAACACCCATTTTTCTCATTTTTCCTTTTATGTCAATGCAATCAACCTTGTTAGGAATATAACACATGTTATGGAACTTTTTTATCCAAATTCAACCTATTTCAATGCCTAACATATCTATCTCCTACCAAACAAGATAGACCTAACTGACCTTCTTGGCTAAATTACTAAGAGGGTCAGGGTCAATCTATGGCTATAAATACCCCATTCCCTTCATTTATAAATGGAATATCATTTAATTACACATCATTAGAGCTCAAAAATATACTTATATATCATTTGAAGGTTTCATTGATCATGGTTTTTCCTTGGAGTAGAATCATTCATATTATAGAGGTATTGGATTCATATGAGAAGTTGTAGCCTATAGCTGATCTATTCTTGTGATTTTTTCAAGCCATAACAACCTCTTTCAAATTACCATTGGCAATAATATATATTCATACATAATGGGTTTACTTCAACAAGGTAATTATATCCTATCTTTTCATTCTGATAAGTAGATATTACACAACTAATGGATTGAGTTTTATCTCTCCTTGCTTAGATTACTTTTATATTATCTTGAATATAATTAACTTTGATTTTTATATTATTAATTCCTCCTTTGTGCCACAAGATTTGTTGAGCACTAGATTATATTTTATGTTCATTTAATATATTATCTTGTATGTTTGTTTAGTATATTCACTAATTTCCATTTATCACATTATAAGACCTAGCTAGGGTTATTACATGATGACATTTGACTAGAGGCATCATTAACCTCTCATTTACTATTGTTTAGTAATAGATCCCTTAGTTAGGTTTAGTGGATCCTTAATTGGTCATAAGCCAGATATAACAAAGTATTGCTAAGATTATTTTTTGTGTATTACCTTTTCCAAACTTGGATATTACTAAGTAGGATAAGTTGTAAATGTATATTTATTTGTTTGCATACACTTAATACCATATTTTAGTATCTAAAACTATATAATAAGTTGTATATGTAACTATACAATTCTAAATTTACTACATTGTGAGTAGGTACAATTATTTCTAAAGGTTCAAATTTATTTGTAGTAATTGATGAATTTCATAATTGTTAGTAATTTTTTTATCATCATTAATGTTAATGGAATCATAGATGTGATACTATACATAGCATCAAAATGTCAATTTCATTTGTGAGGTATACTTTATATTGAAATATTATCAATATTTATCCTTATTCTCTATTCCATTTCCATGTATAGGACTAAGTTTTCTTCATTTGTTTAATAAATTTATAAGAATTGGTTAACCACTAGATGATATACCCCATATATTTTAAGATATTTAATTTACAATGTGTTTATAATACACAATCCAATCATTAATGTTTTGTATTTTCATATGTTGTTCTTACATGAAAATACTAGGCAATATGTAAATGCCATAAGTTAACCTTTAAGAGTAATAAAAACTATGCTATCTCCAACATATATATCACAATTTTGTCCATAAAAATACATGGTCAAAGTATCTTCATCTAAGTGATATGACATGAAGTCATCATGAAAATCATTTTTAATTGGTGATGTGTCCATTAATGACATTGTATCTAATTTATTTGTGATGACATGTCTTTTTACTAAATTTTAGCATATGAATTTTAGATAAAAATCCATGAGTAACATTACCCATTTAGCTATACATCCTGATAAGTGTGATTTTTAATTTTTATATTTGAGGGGATCCACATTTATGATAACTTATGTTTCATTGGTAATTATATAGTGTCACAATTTTTGTGTAGCAAACACAAGGGATGGGAATAATGTTTTTATGGTATTGCAATTTTTTTCTTTGTCTACTAGTGTATGGATGATGTAATAAAATGCATGTTCTTATTGATCATCATCATATTATTCTAGTAAATCCCCTAAGGCATGATTTGTGGCACAAATGTATGATAGTAAAGGATGCATTGGGATTGGAGGCATGAAAATAGGTGAATTGAGTAGATATTATTTTATGACATCATTTTTTTAGCAATTTATGTCCTCTTCAAATTTTGGTATACTTATTTGATAGGTAGTAAAAGGTTCTATTTTATTAGCTAACTGGGCCATAAAATATGTTATAGTCTAAACATGTATATTTTAATAATTTTGTGGAGGCATATAAAAAATTGTATTACGTTTCTTTTGACTTACATATATACCTCACTTTGATTGATATAACTGAGTAGTTTCCTAGAAGATACCTTGAATAAACATATTTTAAGATTTAGGCACATGCTCTATTTTCATAAACTTTTAAATAATTTTCATAGATTTATAGCATGATTCTATCGATGTTTAGATTTTTTAACTAAGTCATCAACATAGTCTTCCACTATCTTATGTATGTATATAGAATATGTGTGTCATAGCTCTATGGTAACTAGCCTTAACTTTTTTCAGCCCAAATCACATGACTACACAAGAAAATGCTCCCCATGGTGTAACTAATGAATGTTTTTTTAATTGATAATTAGGATTAATCTTGATTTGGTTGTATCCAAAGAATCCATCCATAAATGACATCTCACACCCCATTAAAGTGTCAATAATTATATCAATATTTGGTAATGGTAAGTCATATTTCAGGTAATATTTGTTTTCATTATGGTAATATATACAAATTTAAATGTCTCAATTAGGATTTTCAACAAGTAATAAGTTAGAAACCCATTTAGGATAATAAATGAACTGAATAAATCTTGAATCCAATAATCTTCAAAATGTGTCTTTAACTAACAAAGCTATTTTTGTATGTATTTTATTTTATTTGAATCCAAATATAATACTATATTATGTAGTTCCATTTTAGGATAAATATTTAGAATGTTTGAATAATCCCAAGAAAATAATTCAAGGAAGTTTTGTGAAGCTTTTCTAAAATATTTTCCTTCATCCTTTTATAACATAGCTACTAGTAAACATAGCCTTGGGTATTTATCTATTATGAAATGGAATTTAATTATTTCCTCATTAATCAAATATTACCTCTCTCATACATATGGTGTGGTGCAAATAGTATATGGGTCATCTACATGGCCATGAATATTAGGATGTTCATTTTGTATAAAATATACATGTTCCTTTTTGTATGTGAAACCCTATTATTATGATAGAAACTATAGAGATATTCATATGCCCAAAATTATATTAATATGTATTTTTAATTTTAAAATTCATCCAATGTCTAAATATTTGGTGAAAATATATGAATAGTGAGACTATGATATACTAGCTAAAGTGTGAATACATGATGAATTCTTATGGAAATTCTAGTTTTGATTTGAAGAAATGTGTATAAATAATGGATTGTGTAGTTTACCTTTCCTTATTTTATTTTTAATAAAATATATATATGACATCTTATATTCTCAATGTGTATATTTGGTAATATGATGGATAATGTGTTGTGCATTTTCCCCAATCCCTATCCTATATATCCAATGTTTTTAAATGTTTGGGACCGAGACCATACTGGTTCAAATGTGTTTGTGGTGATGATATAGTGGCTAAAGTAGATATTTTGCCTCATTTTTTAGAATATGTTGCTCATATTCTTGACAATAATGTTGTATATGTGGTATGTAATGATCCACAAGTTGAGTCATTAAAAAATATTTGAAAGTTTCTTCATCAAAGGGTATATACATGCATCATTGATAAATGATCTTGAGACATGTGTGTAAAGTAGAAGTTATTGAATTTTTTTTATTAGACCATAGTATTCCAAATAATATATTTTAGTTAGATCATTATGAATTACTTCATCAACCTTATATAGTGTTTTAGGGCCTATGTTATATACAATGTGGGTTGACCTAATATCTTTTATAGGATATTGTCAAATAATTGAATGTTCATCTCTACGTAAGTAAGATATTTTTAATCAATAGATATTAAATTTAGGAAAGATATATTATAAATATTTCATCCTAATCTATTATTTACTAAAACTCACTTTATTTCCTTCTTTTGAACTTTCAATTGAATGTATAATGGAAGATGTTTATCCATAATGTGCTTAGGAGGTGAATATTATTTTTTAAAAGAGATGTTTTTCTCCATCCATAATAATGTATTAATGATAGAATAAATATAATCAGGCTCCACATTAATCATAAAATTATGTCTTAATGTCATAATAAGAATATAGAAATTTTAGCCTAATATTTTTTATTTGATTCATGATGTAATATTATTTATATGCATTGGTTTGCTTGATTGGAGATGGAGGGGGTTGAATATGGACCTAGTGGAATGCCTTCTAGTGTGAACCATATGATGGCTTACCTTATTCTTACATGTTGTAATAATATGGACTTAAAAATTCAATATAATCCTAGGGCCAAGATGGTAGATATTAACATTTTTAAATCTAAAGGGAGGATATAAATGATTCATACATTATCTTTAGTTTCTATTATTTATTTTTTTTAATTCAAATTGACTATTTTCACATTTTGAAATATTAATAGAGGCGAAAGGTTTTGTATAATTTTGTTTAGCCTTATTGTTATATAAATATATATATATATATATATATATATATATATATATATATATATATATATATATATATATTATATCCAAGTAATTTCATAAGTGTTAAATATTTTTACATCATAAAATAACACATGTAATGATTAAAACCATGGATTTATTTAATAAATGGAAAAAATGTTCATCCACTTAATCCATATGTAATTAGAAAAAATCATAAATCAGTTTTGAATATGAAACCCTAAAGCAAGAAATTAAAAACCCTCTAAATAAAGATGAAACCCTAAGGGAAAACCATTTTTTTTAATGTTCAAGAAATATTCATGTTCACCAATGTGTTTTACCCTAATTTGGACTAATTATTAACCCTACTCTAATATATAAACTATAAAAAAAATCCATATTATAAAGTGTGAAATTTAAGTATAAATTATAATGTAGATGCTTGAAATAGAGTTAACAATCAAAGTTACTAAATATGGAAAGTAAAACAAAGGATAATATACTTATTAGTTATCTATATTATGTAGGAATTACATAGATGGAAGGGAGCAAGGATAGAATAAATTAGGACTTAGAGTCACTCAATAAAAGTTTTAGATCTTTATTCATACTTAGATAGAAGTTTCAACTTAGGTCAGTACCATCTAATGGCCTATTCTAAGTTAGATGAAATGATCTACATATTTTATACTTCTATGTTCTAGTACATGAGGTGAAATTATTCATATTTATGTCTTGAGGTTTGACCACATGTGAAACATCTTTAAACCCATCTCTTTCATCATAATAGCTAGTTCCACTTATGAGGGGAAAATCTCATAAAATTACTTGGGAAGTGTAATGGGCTGAGCTGACCCCAATCATAGGATTTGATGATTAACCAATAATTATTAGAGGTTTTTCAATGATGTCTCCAAGGTGACTAGGGATGTTGATAAGGTGTCATGTGTGCTAGAATGATAATGACAAAGTGTGTTGTAATGAGCTTCAATATTCTTGCATGTCCTTTTAGTGTTTGACTTAGTAAGTTAATTAATGAATCATATTGATGGTATAGACATGTTTTAGAGACCCTATAGGGTGATATTAGTTATTGGAGTGATTATGTAAGTAAAGAAAATTCATTAGAGCAGTCATATAAGTGTCTAAGCTTAAGTAGTCATCTTCATAGATAAGGTTGGGTAAGTAAATTTATGACATCATATTTCACATGTTTGAGATTTTAAAGAGTATATATATATATATGGATAGATTCCCCTATGTGAGGAGATCATATGGTTCAAATTTTAGGTCATGAGGTTGAGCGTAGTAAAAGTTATTAAGGTGAAAATCTAGCTTCTCAAGTAGAGTTCACTAAGTTCCCATACTTAGCCAAATTTGCATTACCAAAGATCTATGGTGAGAATTTAATAAAATCAAAGATATAATGGTGAGTGTTTAATTTAACTAGATAATGATCCAATAGAGTGCATGATCTTATCAGATAGAGATTAATAGTGTGTGTGAAGTTAATTTATCAAAGGTTCCTAAGATTACACATGCTAGTGACATGTGTCTCAATCACATTGATTTTATAAAATATTAGTGGCATGTGGGTGTTTGTACAAATGGATATAAATGGTGTGGATCAAATCAAATAGTCAATGTGCTAAGAAGGCATGTAAAACTACCAAATGGCATGATCACGAAAGTATAAATCTAAGATCAATGATGAGAGATGAAAGGTTAAAGTCAGGAGAATTATAAGGAGATAAATGGACTATATTTATTAAAATTTACTAGGGGACACAATATGATGAAAAAGTTTCCTATTTTTATCATTTACATAGTGACCATTGGCATTTGAATTTAACAAAGTTAAAACCAGTGCTCAGTAGTTTGCTTATATATTTTGAACTAGGATGAATTTGAAGATGATGTAAAAATAAAATTTGAAGAGGAATTCAAGGCACATATAGAGAAGTGAGTTGTAAGGTTTAAATGTATATAAGGTTAAAGATATTACTCTCTAATTTGGAATATGTTTTTGACCATGTTTTGCAAGTGACCCAAAAAGGATAATTGAGTTGTACTTGATAGTATTTTGATATTTTAAGATGAAATAAATATTATAGAGTGTTTTAAACTCCATGAGGACTATTTTTATGTATTTTTTAAGTTTAATAAATATATATTCAATGTGAACAACTTCTTGTAATTTGACTATGTTTGTTGCATGCATTGGTAGATCGAGTGACCATATTGCAATAATGAGTTGAAGATGTTCTGAGTAGAATTGTAGAATAAAATGAGTATTGATTTGTTATATAAGTATTTAAGGATTATTATAAAGTATTTAATGTGATTATATTCCCTTGATCCACTATATAGATTCAAAATATCTTGACTATATTTTGACTATATGTGACTAGTTTGAGTGGTCATCTTAAGAGAGTTGGGTTGAAGTTGTTAATCTTGTGTGATGTTGAAAAATTAATTTAGTGATGTTTTTTAGGTCATGGAATACCTATAAATATTATTATTTTGTGATTTTATGTGATAAAATTTAAATTATGCTTCAGTTCTAGAAGATAGTGTGTTGTATGTAAGAAGTCCTAAAGAGTGAGTAGGCTAAAAGGCTTGGTTTGAAGTGTGAAATGGATTTTAAGTTAATGTGAACCCATATTGATGATATAAGGGACCTATACATGTGGAATATGAATTTTTTTAATATTTTGTAGAATTTTAAGGTGGTACAAGAGGTTCAAAGTGTAAAGTGTGGATTTGAAGGCCTAATTGCTTTAGGTCTTAACTAGGCCTAATGGAGTTTTGGGGCCTATGAGGTAATGACCAACATTTTTAGTGTGTGGTTATCATATATATAATTTTTAAAATCCCATTTCATGGATGAAATAAATTTTTTAAATATATTAGTTGACCAAGATAGGTTAGACCAAGAGTGTGATATAAGTACAAGGCCTAGTTGGCCTAGTTGTGTCTATTGAGTGTGTGGAGCCAAGTGAAGGAGATAAACATTGAAATAAAAGGTACAAGTCATTGAAGACCAATAGAGATTGAATAGGATCAATCATTTTTGTATGATTAAGGTGATGAAGGTGAACACATAGGTCATTGGACCTAATGAGCTTAGAAGATGTAGATTGAATGAGTAAGCCCTAGAGGATGATTGATTTAGTGTGCTTAGTGGATGGATTGAAGAGTAGATCAGGTTGTAGATTATGTGAATGAATTATAGGTCACATTAATAATATTGTGATAGAGTTATTTTAGGTTTTTTTATTGTTTATGTGCTAAGAAGTGAAGAGTGATCCAAAAAGGTGTTTTGAATGCATTGCTTGTGTGCAAGTTTATGAGAGTATAAAGGGGAAAGAGAGAAAGTAAGAGAAGTCCATCATTAGGTGTATAAGAAATTAGATTAGAGGTGGTAATTAGATCAATATATATGGGTTGGTACTTAGTTTCCTATGGGGTTGGTTCCTCTTTATGAGATGGATGTATGACTAAATTAAAGGATGGGTGTCCCTTGATCAGTCAGTGCTGGTCTAAATGTTGAATATTGTCTTTATAGAACTGTAGTCCAACTTATAGGGTGCAATAGGTTTTATCCCCCAAGAGGGTTTCCCACATATATCATGTGTTATTTTTTTGATCTTGTTATATCTTCCTTATTCATTTTAATGGTTAATTTGTATGCATCATGATTATATGTGTTGAATGTTTAAGATTTGGGAATTGAATTAGATTATTTGGCATTAGTAATTCACCCCCTCCCTCTTAGTGATTATACCTATAATAATTGGTATCATAGTAGGACCTTCATTACAAGTTTAACCACTTAAAGGTGATGTAAGGTACAATATGGGTAAAAAGGTAAGTTGTTAAAAAGAAAAGAACATCATGGATGATGAAGAAGTTTTCCATGATAGAGGAGAAGACGTGTTATATGACATTGAGGAAAAATAAGTTGATATATAAGATGAGCTCATGGGTGCACTTGGTAAATTGAAGGAGAAAAATAAATGAATCATAAAATTAGGAATATGATCAAAGGTATTGAAGCACAAGTCAGGTCTCTAGAGGGGAGTTTATCAAGTAATTTCATAATAAAGGAAAAGGAGAATCAAGAACTGATCAAGTCTATGGAAGAGCAAGCATGTAGATTGAAGGATGACATAGATAAATAAGCTTAGGAGGATAATAAGTCCATATAAGATCTTAAAATTCAATTAAAGGATGAAAATTCAATCATGAGAGCTAAAGAATATGAATGTGTTCAATTGAATACTAATCTTCTTTCCCTAAAGGATGAGCATGAAAAGGTCATAGTCAAGATAGGCAATCTTGAAGAAGATCAAAATAAATTAGGACAAGATAAAGAGGTTGGTATCATGAAAGTAAAAAAGATAGATAAAATCAATAGCAAAATGGATAATCTAATCAATTAGCCAAATGCTTCAAGTATGTTCAATCTTTTATGGGCAATTATTTTGTTTGTCATCTTGTTGGTCATAAAGCAAAGGATTGTATAATAAGAAGAATTAAATTAAATGGAGATCATTATAATATTCAATAAAAAGGTATGAAAGATATTATTTTATATAGTTGTTAAATAATTAGTTGCATTGCTAAGCTATGTAAGTAAAGACCATTAAGTCAAGATAAGTTTAATTAAGCTCTTAGAGTGCAAGATAAAAGACTAGCTAAACATACCAATACAAAGAGATATTAATCTTAGGATCATTGTTATGTGTGCAATTAGTTTGGACACATTATGAGAGAATGCAAGAGGAGAATCAATAAATCAAAGGAAGATCACAATCATCATAAAGAAAAAGGTATGAATGATCTTGTTTGTTTTAAATGTTACAGAGTTGGTGACATTGATAAATATTACAAGAACAAGTTGAATGATTTTTCAAAGAAAAATAAGGTGTATGGAGCCCCTAGTGTGAAAGGAAGAGGTCACACATGGTTATGGAGAACTAAGTATATTAGCATAGATCAGAATGAGACCAAAGATGGTATTTTTTCCATGATAGACATGAATGAAAGTTAAGAGTTTCTATTATCTACATTGGTTGACAAGTTTGAAGTAAATAATGAAGTCAATGATCCATTCAAAGTCAATTTGATAATGAAGGAGGATTGCAAGTCAAATGAGAGTATGGAGATATGGGAGTATCCTAATATTTGGGACTTTTAGTCTCTCTATGTCAAAGAAGTGTCTCTTTTTAGGCTTCAAGGGGACACTTTATAGAAAGAGGAAGCATGGTGGATGCTTGTTCGGTCTTGGCTAGTGTTGCATGGCAATAAATCCATGAAGGTAGTCCTTGGTGTAAAGAGAGAGGTCTTTGAGGGATAAGATTGTGAAGATGAGTTGAAGTAGAAGAAGGGTATGAATACAATTAGATTTCATCCAAGTTGGTCTCTTGAGGTAGTTTGATCTGGTGTAGTGACTTGAAAGTACTTGGGAGCTTGGTTTTAGCTCAAGTGGAACATCTCAACTAAAGGTATGAAATCAAGGATGATGATTTTCCAAGATATTATATTGCATATAAATATTTAAGACTAGGTTGATATGGAATATGAGGAGAATGTATTGTCATGAATAAGGTCTCAGAGTTCTATAGATAATAAGTTAAGCATGACATAGAGTTAGAGGAAGCTAACTTAGATAGTTTTAGAGGCTTAAAAAGTTGTGCATGATGTGAGGGGGAGCATATGTGAGATTTTAAAATCATAGTGGAGTTGAAAAAGTTTGATACAGATGTGAACTCATTCATGTTGATATGATGACTTGATCAAACCAAGTTAGGTGCTTTGATAATGTATTGAATCCTCATGTATAAACAAAAGAGGAGATTTATAAATAGTCAGGTCATAGGTTTAAAGGACTATGTAGGAGAATATGATTGAAAAAAGAGAGTTGAGATAAGTTGAGTTTGGTTTTTTAAATTGGATGAGGTGGCTTGGTGATGTCAGAATGTTGTCATGATTAGTTTCTAGTATTTTGGCATGTTGGCTGCTATATGTGCAAGGTCTGTAAGTTGGGTATGGATATTTCCAAGTTTTCAAGGTTATTTAGTGGTATATAAAGGTGTGTTGACCTCACTTAATTATTTTCCATGTGATTTAAAAATTTGAAGGTCTTTTGTGTGTAATTGGAGATTTTTTTTGTTTTCGTGTTTCCCAGTTTGTGTTCAAGGGTGTTTCCCAGTTTGTGTTTAAGGGTATGCAAGTAAAAAAAAAACTATGGTATATGAAGTATGGGTTCCCAAAGGATGATAAGCTCAAATTTAGTCCATAAGTGTGCATTGATGACCTTAAAGTGTGAGAATAGTTTCAGAGATTGGCATTGATCATAAGGTGGTTTGTTGACCGTGTTTCTTTTGTAAACCTAGTGTTTTTTATCATGTTGGAAAAATGGTTTGCCTAATAATTTGAGATATAAGGATACTAAATCAATTAAAATGGATAAATGGGTGCTCAAAAAATATTTTATAGTATTATATATGTGCATAGTTGGTTATATGGAGGAGGATTTGTGTAAATAGAGGTCTAATTAATTAGTAGGTTTGTGAATGAAGTATGTTGCAGAGGAAGATTTGAGTGTTGATTTTTGGCATGCGTGAGGGGGAATATCATAATCCTCTATATATGAAATAGCAAGCCATTAAAGTTCATACATATAAATTTATGAGCTCTGCAAGGTCTAGGTAGGGCTACAAGGCCTCTAAGCAAGGCTAGTATGAAGAAGTGGACTTTTTAGTCATTTTCTCAAAAAAACCAAGGTGATCAAAGGGTGCCTAAGCTTAGGTGACTTATGGGGAGTACCTTTTAATGTTTTCAAGGTAATTTCAATAAAATTTTGATGTTCATATCTATTTTGTCTTCATAGATGTTATGTTTGATCAAAGAAAAGTTTAGTCATGAAGCATGTTTTGAGAAACTCAAGGTAAGAAGAGGTATGCATAAAGTTAGGGGGAATATGTATCATTTCTTAGAAGTGTTCATATCCTATTATTTGTCCTTGAAGTATTTTTAGGTCCAAAAGATTAGGAGTTGAGCCCACTTTGTCATTATGTTAGAAGGGGAGAAAGTACATAAAGAGAGAGACATAGTCTAAGCATAAGCTTTGTATTGTTATTTGACATCAATGACAAAGGGGGAGATTATTGGAGGTTTTTCAATCATGTCTTGAAGGTGACCAAGGATGTTGATAAGGTGTCATGTGTGTTATAATGATAATGACAAAGTGTGATTTAATGAGCCTTAATGTTCCTAAATGGCCCTTCAGTGTTTGACTTAATAAAGCAACTAATGGATGATATTGATGATATGGACATGTTATAGAGACCTATAGGGTGATATGAGTGCTTGGAGTACTTATAGAAGTAAACATAGTTCATTAGAGTAATCAGATGAGTGTTTAGGTTCAAGTAGTCATCTTGATAGATAAGGCTGAGTAAGTAGTTTTATGATGTCATATTTCACATGTGTGAAGGTTTCAAGAGTAGATTGATATATGGATAGATTACCATATGTGAGGAGATCATATGGTTCAAATTTAAGGTCATGAGGTTGAACATGAAAAAATTTATTAAGGTGAAAAGTTAGATTCTTAGGTAGAGTTCACTAAATTCACATACTTGAAGATCTATGGTGACAATTTAATTAGATCACAGATCTAATGGTGAGTGTTTAATATAACCAGATAATGATCCAATAGAGCACATGATCTTATCAGATAGGGATAAAAAATACACATGAATTCAATTTTTCAAAGGCTTCTAAGATTTTACATGCTAGTGACATGTGTCTCAATCATGTTGATTTGATATAAGATCAATAGTATGTGGGTGTTTGTACAAATGGAGATTGATAGTGCAGATTGAGTCAAATAGTCAATGTGCTCAGAAGGCACATAGAGCTACCAAGTGGTATGATCACATAAGTGTAGATCTAAGATCAATGATGAGTGATGAAAGGTTAAAATATAAAGAATTATAAGGAAATAAATGGATCATATTTTTTAAAAATTACTAAGGGACATGAGATGATGACAAAGTGTTCAATGTTTAGAATTTACATAGTTATAATTGGCATTTGAAATTTAACAAAGGCAAAACTAATGCTCATTATTTTGATTATATCTTTTGATATAAGATGAATTTGAAGGTGATGTATTTGATATAGGATGAATTTGAAGGTGATGTAAAAAAAATTGAATAGGACTTCAAATTTCATCTAAAGAAGTGAGTTATAAGGTTTGAATTTCTTTACAATCAAATATATTAAGCTCTAAATTTGACTATGTGTTTGACCATGTTATGCAAGTGACTTGAGAAGGATAATTAAGTTGTTCTTGATACTATTTTTATGTTTAAAGATAAAATAACTATTAGAGAGTGTTTTATACTCCATGAAGACTATATTAATAGATTTTTTATGTTTTAATAATCCATACTTAGGGTTAATAATTGGTTATAAGTTGATTGTGTTTGTTGAATGCACTAGTAGATTAAGTGACCATGTTGCAGTAGTGAGTTCAAGGTGTTCTAAGCAAAATTGTATAATCAAATGGGTATGGAGATTTTATATAAGTCTATAAGGTTTATAATAAAGTATTTAATGTCATTATATGACCCTGATCAAATATGGATAATCAAAATACCTTGACTATTTTTTGATTATATGTGACTAGTCTGAGTGGTCATCTTGAGAGAGTTGGTTTGAAGTTCTTTAGCCTATGTGATGTTTAAAAATGAATTTAGGTATATTTTTTAGGTAATGGAGGACCTATAAATAGTATTTTTTCATGAGGTTATGTGATAAAATTTAAATTATTCTTCAGTTATAGAAGATAGTGTTTTTGGTGTAAGAAGGCCTAAAGAGCAAGTATGCTAAAAGGCTTGGTTTGGAATATGAAATGGAGTTTTAGGTAATGTGAACCCATATGGATGATTTAAGTGACCTATTAATGTGACATATGAAGTTTTTAAAGTGTTTTTATATGTTTAAGGTGGTCCAAGAGGTTCAAAGTGTAATGTGTGGATTTGAAGGCCTAATTGCTTTAGGTCTTAACTAGGCCTAATGAAGGTTTGGGGCTAATGAGGTAATGACCAACATTTTTAGTGTGTTTTTATCATATGTTACATGTGTATGATCATATTTCATGGGTGTAATATATTTTTTAAATATTTTTGTTGACCAAGGTGGGTTAGACCAAGAGTGTGATATACGCACAAGGCTTAATTGTCATATTTGTGTCTATTGAGTGTGTGGAGGCAAGAAAAGAAAATAACCTTTGATAGATAAGGTAGAAGTAATTAAGGACCAATAAAGAGTGAAGAGGATAAGTCATTATTTTTTATCAAGTTGATGAAGGTAAAAATAAAGGTTATTAGACCTAATGAGCCTAGAAGAGGTAGATTGAATGAATAAGTCCTAGAAGCTGATTGAGTTAGTGTGCTTAGGGGATGGATTGAAGAGGAGAGTATGTTGAGGATTATGTGCATGAATTATAGGTTATGTTGATGATATTGTGATAGAGTTATTTTATTTTTTATATTTATGTATGTGTTAAGAAGTGAAGAGTGATCCAAAAGGGTGTTTTGGATACATTGCTTATGTGTGCATGTTTATGAAAGTGTAAAGGGGAAAGAGAGTAATTTAGATAAGTACATCATTAGGTGTATAAGACATTATAGTAGAGGTGGTGAATATATCAAGGTATTTAGGTTGGTGTTTGGTTGCCTAGGTAGTTGGTTCCTCCTTATGGGATGGATGTCTCACTAAATTCCTAGGTAGTTGGTTCCTCCTTATGGGATGGATGTCTCACTAAATTAAGGGATGGGTGTTCCTTGATCAGTTGGTACTGGTCTAAATTTTTAATCTTGTCTTTATAGGATTTTAGTCCATATTTTAGGGTTCATTAGGTTTTATCCCCAAAAGGGTTTCCCTCATATATCATGTGTTATGTTCTTGATCTTACTATAACTTCCTTGTTCATTGCAATGGTTAATTTATATGTGGCATGATTTTATGTGCTAAATGTTTAAGAGTTGGGAATTGAATTAGATTATCTTGCATCACTGATTCTCCCCCCTCTCATTGATTATTCCTATAACACTAACTAAATATATAATTATTTTAAGAGGGAATTCAAGGCACATATAGTTCTTCCCCATAATTTTTATGTGTAACTATTCTCCTTTTCTATATGAATGCACCTAGTTATCTATCTTTCAAAACTAAAAAACATTTCATTAAGACTTGGCTTTATGAATACTCCTAGTAATTAATTTGAAATTTTGGAGGAATAAGGCAGTTTATCTCAATGTGTAGTAGTGTTCTTGATATGTCCTATGTAAATGACAAATGAATTGATAAGTCTAGAGTTAGTTGTATTTATATTCAACTCTTTGGGTGATTTGTGATGCCACCAATATGCTAGTGAATGGGAAAATCCATGGGAATGATTTTATTTTGAGATAAAAATATTTTTAGGTTAATTAAAAATTCATCATATTTTGATGGTACTATATAAATGATACCTTATGAACCTAGTAGTTCTATTTAGGAGTCAAGAACACTAATCTAATGATTTGGAGATGTTTGAGTATCATAGTTTACTAGTTTGGCACATACCTAAGGGAGCTCCTATAATGGACCCATAAATAGCACATGGATGTGTGATAATTATGAGTTAGATGCATATATGTATGTGCACATCATGTAGAGTGGAGGTAGATAAAAACTAATATTTTCAAATGTCTAATTCTAAATTTTAGTATCTACAATAAACTATAACTCTAATATTCCTCATAATGAGGAATATATATAACTATACAAAAGAGGTGAAGGATATATGCCACTTCAAATTCTATGGGTCTTGTGAATTTAAATTTATAGAGAATAAATATACATGAAATATAAAATATACAAATAAAGATGTCTCCAACACTATTACTTAAGATTTATTTCTAGTTTACAAAATAAGATGAAACCTTAAGACATAGAAGTAAGGTGTTTGTAGACCCCCAAATTTTTTATAAGCCCTTTTTCCATAGTGACTTATGACCAATTTATCATATTTGACATATTTGTGTATATTTACATATTTTAATAACTACACCAACCCCACTTTGGTCTCTATTTAGTCCTTGAGCCTTAAAATGACATTTAACACTTATCATAATCTATCAGTTGAAATCTTTGGAATAAATATCATAAGTTATCATACTCCTCATCGATATCCAAACATTTGTTTACTATAGGATATAGTCACCCCTTATGCAAGTTTGTCATATGTAGACTCATTCCCTATAAAATGATATCCCTTTTTCATTTTTTTGGTCATTTTACCCATTTCCACTAATGTTGTGCTTTTAAAATTTTTACTTATAATTCCAAATGTCAATTAATATGCCCAAATTATCCTAGAATTACACACACACACACACACACACACACACACACACACACACACACACACACACACACACACACACACACACACACACACGCGTGTGCGCGTGCATGCATGCACACATGCACACACACACACACACACACATTACTTTTACTTTAATTTTATATTCATTCAATCATATCTAACACACTTGTGACTAATGTTTTTTCTAGGTCTCTCATCATCTCATTTTATAATGTTTTGGACACCTGTATTTTGTATTAGACACTTTGACAACATAAAATTTTAAATGCTTTTACATACTTGGAAATTTCATAGACATTAGACTCTTGTGAATACTTTTCACTATTCATCTACCCACCTATATTCTTGGCCAACCCAATTTACCATTTCATATATTCAAGGTCACCCTAGTATATGTACAAACCTTTTATAATCCTAAATAGTATATCTCAATATCTCATATCATATGTTCTCACTTATAATAAAATAACAATAATAATTAGATAATTTATTTTTTTCTACAAGTGTCTACTTTTTTTGCTAATGTCATGAACACCCCATAGATATTAGTAAAATTTGGATGTCTCCATTACATTGTCTTAGACAAATTTCATGTGCTGGTCATAATGGGAAATATTAAAGAGTTGGATACAAATAAAAATTGATCTAAATATTATACTCATTTTCTCACTATCTTGAAAATACCTAGCAAACTTAAGAAACCAATTATCCCTCTCTTGACACATTATCATAAATGCATACATATTTGAATATACTTTAAAATAAAAATAATAGAGCCAAGTTTGAGTACCAACATAGGAGAATGTTTCACGGTGATAATGTGTCAAAATATAAACATTCATTTCATTCTAGATTGATCAAGATGATGCACACACGTGTGCGTGTGTGCGCGCACACACACACAAAAACACCTAGTGTTTATTATTTGTAATATAATATGTCTTACGCACGCACACACACACACAAAAACACCTAGTGTTTATTATTTGTAATATAATATGTCTTAAAATATTGAAATAGAATTGTTGATATATATTGATCTCATATTAAAATCTAGTAAAATAGAATAAAATAAAAAAATACAAAAATCATAAAGTTGTTAAAAATAGTATAAAGGCCCGAGGATGTGCAAACCACCCTAAGATAAATAAAATGATGATTATATAGGATTATTGTAACTATAAACTATATGAAATGATTTTTAAAAAGAATCATGTTATAAAATAGTAATTTTTAATTTATTGGGACAAGTCCATAAGAGGAGGACAATAGTGCATATCAACCTTATATATTGACTACAGTTATGTCCTAGTTGATTATATCCTTATTTATCGATATGAGTTTGTGAAGCCACATCTAAGGATTGGCTGATGGATTTTATGTTCTATGTTGTCATGTGGAAGGCCTATAAAATATAAAACCCTAGATCTCATATTAAAAACATAGATATCAAATTTAAAATTGGGTAATTGGGTAAGGGGAATAGCTAAGTTGGCTTCAAAAACCTCATGTAACTGAGCACTATGTACATAACCCAAATGGGCCTTAGTGTAATGTATTTATGCCTCTTAAAATGATTGTGTGCTCCATGATTATAAAACTAGATGAATATAGATAAATTATTTGATTGAAATGTTTGATAATTGATGTCATTGACCTACAATAGACAATATTCAAAATTGGTTTATGAATTTTATAATGCTACATATTTGAAATAGGAAGAAATATGTTTTTTTTACTTAGTGTGTAGTGAAGTTTATAGAAAAACCAATAGGGGTATAATGAGTGTCCTTGATGTGTTGTTATAGGATAATATTTTGAATAATTATTTTTATCAACTTTATTACAAATAAGGGATATCCATTATGAAATTTATCAATTCAAAAAAGTGATCATTGGATCATGGGAGATAATGCCATAATAGGAAAAAAGGTTAAAGTGAAACCCTATCTAACTTGCATGGAATTGTCTCAAAAGACTAGATACTATTGTGAAAGGTTTGACAATAGATTTGGGATGAATAAATATGAATGTAACTAAAATAGGGATTCTCAATGATATTTTTAGTGCTTAAAAATAGTTAATGTTCTCTTATATTTCAAGTTAAAGAGATGGAAAATAGACCATGTAAGGATAAGGATGTCAACAATAAACATTTTCAAGCACTAAATGATTAATTTTATGTGTCTACATTTTCCTCCACTTTATTCTTATGAGGCACAAAGTAAAACTACTATAGTAAAGTAGATCCAAACCTGAGTGTGTATACACACTTTTTATTTAGACACAAATAATTATTATGCAAGATTCCTTGATGCAAAAACCTATAATAATTCCATTTAAAGTAATATTTGATTATATTTAACATTTAAAATTTGACATTTAAAAAAAAGATTGAAAAAGAGAGTAAGGAAAGTATACACCTAAAATAGTATACAATCTAAATGCCTTGTAACTTAGAAATATAAAAGTGTGCAATGACCCCTCATTAAGGCATTTGGAGAAGTGGTGAAACTACAACAAATTGAGAATGATCAAATATAAATTTGAAAACCATTGAATTTTTTTGACATGGAAGGATTATATGCTTCAAATCTCATTTGATTATATAGAGTACTCTATAAAATATTTTAAGGGGTAGAAATAAGATATATGTTATAATAAATATTTAAAAATTATAACCATATACATTAAGTATCACTAAACTCTAACATTTTCCACTTAAAACATTGAGATGAATCACACCATTGCAGATAAATCTATATTCTATCTAAAACTTGACAACTTTGAAACTTGAAATTTGAAAATTTTGAAAATGTCATAGTAGAAACATGAAGGTGAATGAATATCATGCCCCATGTATTTGTACTATATTGATATTAATATTTCATTTA
>JARHVA010009141.1:152500-260000 GCA_037957365.1 Torreya grandis | reverse complement strand
GGGGTCTATCTATAAAAATTTCAAATCAATGATGAAAATTAATCTTGATTCTAAGATGGATGGTTGTAAATTCATCCTTAACAAGGTGCATGTATCAACATATATATTGATAACAACATACCTTCATTCTGTCCAACATGAAGGGTAGAGGTTGGCTCTTAAAAATATCAAATAGGGATTAACATAAGTTTTCCATCTTGCATGCAAGATGGAGGGTGGATAATTATCCTCAAAATATCTTGGTGAAATTTAATGTAGGTCTTTATCTTATTTACAAGATGAATTTTGGAGAACTATTCTCAATAAAATACATGGATAACCAAATGGATCATTAATATGGACCCTTCATCTTGTTCCCAAGATAAAAGGTTGAAAATTCACCCTAAAATATGTCACAAGATTAATTGTAGGCCCTTAATCTTGTCTCCAAGATGAAGTGTGGATAATAATCCTTCATATTATTCCATTTAGTAATTGGTGGGGCTTAAAAAAAGATATTCCATAGGATCTCAAGATTCTTTCTCAAATGAAGATGCCTCCAAGAAAGAGAAAATGGATAATTAATTATTTTAAAAAAATATATAATTCCTTTTGAATAGACTTATAGTTATAATAATGAATAATTAATTAATGAAGATATCTATTTAATCAATATAATATGGGGAATTTGGTTATAAGAATTATTTAGATAAGGGGAATTAATTGCATTAAATGATTAGTGAATGAGAATTGATAAATTGATCAGAGTACAAGAATTGCCTAGATAAAATGACTAGAATGATAATTGAATAGATATAATATAGTTAATTATCCCACCTAGAGATGCCCCAAGTTGAATTCAAACTCATATGTTAGATGAACAAATGATTTCAGACCAATTTGTGTGCAATTGTAGGAATTCATTCCATTTTTCAATTTTGACATGAAAGTGATAAAAATGGAGTGTTTAAATTTTCTCCTATTTTAGAAGGCATTGTGAGATGTAGATGAAGTAACATGTTCTCAAGTAATGAGAAAGAGAATTAAATTATTATTGAATAAAATTAATGGAAGTTAATTTTGAATATTTTTAAAAATGTACTAGCAAAGGGTTTAAATATAACCCAAATCAATTCTTGGTAAGATATGGATGCCCTCTTGAGGGGAGATTTATAATTTTTTTGGATGATTAGACCAAAAAAAGGATGAAATAATAGCATAAAAAATTTAAAGGAGAAAAAAAATGGACATTGGGGATAAAAATGAGCCTCAAGAGAAGAATGACAATATACTATGTCACTTGGGAGGGATTTTGAAATAAAATTATATAGATTCAACTTGGGGGGTAAAATTAATTAATTTTTACCCTATTCATTCAAAATTTACCTCTACAAACTTGCACAAAAGTGACCTCAATAAAATGGCTCATAGACCATGTTTGAGATCATTGTTTAACTAGGTTTAAGAGTTTAGACAACCATGGTGAGTAGGACCATTGGTAGGTGCATTTTTTAATTTATGAAGTTATCATTTAATTAAATTTATTTCACTTAGAAGTAAGAATAACCATGAATTTTTTCTAAATATTGAATTCAACCACACAAACGATGAATTCATTTGCAAAGAATGGTGAATCTACATTTGGAATCATTGATTTCACCAAATAATGAAATGGTGTAGAGTAATTATTTTATGATCAATGACTTCAACCATAAAAATTGTGATTTGGCTATGAAAATGGTGAAAATGAATAGTAGATTTATGATTTCACCAAATGACAAAAATGATTAAGAAAATGTGAAATGACAGTGTATTTGATGAAATTGCCAAAGAAATGGTGAAATTAACTAGTAGATTAATGAATTCACCAAAGGGAAAAACTGACCATGAAAATAGTGATCTAGCCAATAAATAAATAAAATGGTATTGTTAAATGTAAAATTCACTAAGAAAATAGTGAAAATGCCTAGACCCTATTTAATAGTGAATTCACCATGAAAATGGTGAAATGTTTCTATTTTTGGTGAATTCATTTGAAAATGTCAAAAACATCCTAATATATATAAGAATAGAATTTTAATAAGGAGAAAAAATGAGAAAGTGGAATAAGACTTGATGAAATTATTGTGGCATGAAATAGATTTTATTACTAAGTAGAAATCTGATTGAATTAGTTATAGATGACTAATTTTAGTGACCTTAATTGGAATGAAGGATGAGGTTGATGTATTCATAGCTTGTGAGAGGTATTCTCATATCTTATGATAGCTATAAGTGTATACTAATGAGATGTGTGGCCTCTTTATGGTAATTGACCTCTTTCACATGGTGAGGATTCTAGTGATTAGGGTAGATCAAGCATTGCTTAGTGCTTTAGTGGAGAGATGGCAGCCATATACTTTAACATTCTAGTTTCCTAAAGGTGAGGTTAAGATCACATTAGAGGATGTATAGTGTATTATTCAAGTGTCTATTAGAAGATGGCCACTTTATTGGTTATGTCCATGAAATAGGTGGGTATGTTGGAGGAGTTTATAGGGAAAACTGACATCCATATGGTTTGAGGTGGTATATGTATATCAATGAGATTGAGCTAGTTATGGACATACCAAAAAATAGAGCCATGGAAATTAAACATCCTATACCAATTTTCCTTGATAGGGTAGTTGTAGTGATGCAAGTATATTATAGTTATTCTCAATATAAATCCCAATTAACACATAATTAATTGGTTACTATCTCTTTTCTATACCAATTCCTTTATTGGTATAGGTTTTCTTGGTGCTTTGTAGCCTTATTCAAACTTGTTACCTTATAGATTTACTCTTTAACTAAATATCTTTATTATTCTCAAAAAAATATTTGATCTTATAAAAGTGGTCTTCCATTTCTATTTAATCCTTATATCTCACCTCACAACTTTTAATCACCTTCTTTTATCCATATTGAATTAGGAAACAATATAATAATTTAGATCACCTCACAACTTTCAATCACCTTCCTTTGTCCTACAATACTAATTAATTAACTCAATATTGGGTCATAATAAACATATGACCTTGAAAACACATTACAAACTTTACACACAAACTAATTTACCTTTTTAAATGTTTCAAACTCTCTCATTACTTAAATATGAGCTTATACTTTCTTGAATAACTCACAAAATAGGAGTTTGATTGTAATGTAAAGACCTATTGACTATATTTTATTATGTATCCCTCTATATAGAATTAATACTTTGAAACTACTTCTATTTATTACCAAAAAATATTCCATTTCTTCATATTGAATTTAAAATCCTTTATATGGTTAAATCCTAAGATACAAGCCTTTGAATGGCCTAAAGTCCCAATCTAAGATTTATGGGTTTTGATAGATCTAAGAACTTGCAATTGTAATTAGTTAAACCTTTTAATAATATGATTTATTTTGATTTAATTTGGACGTTAAAGATTCATTACCACTTTTCCAATCCTTATTTATCCATGAAAAACCTTGTAACTATAAATAAAACATTATTTTTCTTTTAACTGTCATCAAAAACTGTATTTCTCAAACCTGAGGACAAACTCTTAGTGACAAATTAAGATTTTAAAACTTTAAAATTTTATTTAATATTTAAAAAATACCTACATAGGTTTCCCTACCACTTTTTATCACTATCAAGGCTTCATAACATAAAATTCATGTAATAAATATTCCTTTCCTCAGACTATAACATTAAAAATAAACTTTACAGACCTTATAGTTTAGAAGAATATCATAAAGTGTGAAGCCAAATAAAATAACCATCAAGAGAATAAAATAACATATTAAACATTCTATTATTCACCTAAAAACATGAAAATAACTTATTTTATTCATATTCTCATTGAATTTGATGTATAATCCTAAAACACTATCACAGTCTTTCATGCTTTTCTTAGAGACCTATCATCAACCTTCTTACCAACCTATAAGCTAAGATTTTAAACTTGTTTATTTAAATTATTTTTATCTTCATTGAATAATTCAATCTCTATCACCTTAAAATAATGTGTATAAACTTTTCACATACACCATGATTCTCTCCAACTATCATAATGACTTTTTAACATACTTAGTTTGGTCTCCTTTATACGTTACACATGCTATAATATTATGATAAAAATATTTGATGATAATTATAGATGATATAAATGTTTAAATACATTTGCATCAAGTAAATTGACCCTAATAATCCTTCAATCAAGGATCATGACTTCTCAAATTTGACTAGACCCCTCAAACCATTGAAATCAAATTCAAATTTTCAAACTTTGCATTTTAGTGGGAATCTAAGTTTTAGGCCAAAATGAATACTAACCAAGGGTGATTAATTATAAAAAATAAAAAAAATATACTAAACCTAATTAAGACAATTTTTTTAGTGTTTTTGATGATGCTCCTACATCATACTCCCGATGTGCTAATTTTTTTCTCCATCTCAATAGAAGTTATTAAGATTATTCGTAGGCTTCCAATTATTTCCTCTCTTGTCATCTTATCTTATTTTTATATTATTATTTTCATTATTTTTCATCCCTTCATTATCTCTCTTAATTTCTTGATGATTCTCTTTTTTTGAATTTTTCCTTCTTTCTTTACTTATTTTTCCTTGCTTTCTTGGTAACCCATCTTTCATATTTGTCATATTTTGTTCCCACACTCCTAGATAAACCCCTTATTTGGAAATGTTTTCGATGGAATATTTTTGAGTTTAAACATATTTTCTTCCATAAAATACCTCTATTTTTATTATTATTACTTTGAATGGATGAATCATTGGCTTGGTATCAAATTTTATCTTATCCTTTAATTTAGATTCTTCCTTCACCTCTTGCTCCAATGGTTCATGTTGGTTCTCCCATCTTATTATGCTTATTCCTTGGTTTCTCTTGTAATTTTCATGAGGATATTATGATTCCTAATATTTATTCTTCTCATAGACTTTTTCCTCCTCTTAAACTATTGTCTTCCTTCTCAGCTCAAGTTCATGGTGACTTAATTCTTCTTGGACAAATTTTCTCTTTTCTTCTCATGCGTACCTTCAATAGTTTTAGTTTCAATTTTACTAACCCAATGAATTAACTTCTCACCTTGTTCTTGACTACTTACTAAATATTTTTGTGAATCTTTGTGTTAAATTTCTCTCGTCATAAAATTTAATTCTCTTTTCTCTCCTTTTTTGATCACATCCAATTCTGATTTGGATTTGCATTTAATTGGATCTATTTTTGGACTAAAATTATCCTCCCCCAAATAACTATAAATTTAATTTTGTCCTTGTGCTTATATACTTACAATAATAAAATTTTCAACATACACCAACATAAGATTAGAAGATTCAATGATATCTTCAAGGTTTACAAATCCTTCACATCCTTTCTCCTGCTTTTGTTCTTCTCAAGTATCTTCTAAACTTATCTTGGTACTCTTACCATATTCCTAAGATATTCATCATTAATTTTATCATGATTTATATTCTAACTTACTATGGTGACCTTCTCTTATCCTTTGTTTTCTCAATTATGCCCTTTTATTCTTTGGGCCTTGATGATGTTTTTAAATCTCTTACATCTCCTATTATTATTCCTTGAAGTAATCTTAATTAAAATGACCTTCACCATCACTCTTATTTACCCCTCTCATTCTCTTGGCTACCCACACTTTTCCTTACATCTCTTTATGTGATCCTATACTTTCTTTGTTCATGACTTTAGGTTGATGCATACTCATAATTTTACTTGTATCTCCTTGGAAAAAAAACTTGGTCATCTCCTTTATTATTTTTTACTTATCTTATAACTTGTTCACTCTATTATTGAAGACCTTCTTCATTTATTTCACCTTTATTACTTGTCCTATGACCTTTTTTCAGCCTAAATTTTACTTTCTTCTTCATGTTTTGTACATGTTCCTTAATTTTATCATGATTAACTAAGGTTTCACCTTGTATTATTGTATCTTGAGGTGTTTTATTTGACCTTGACCTTATACTTGAACTCAAATTGTTTTCTTGAGATGATAACATATCATATTTTTCTCTTGAATCCTTTGTGAGGTTATCTTTTGAGCTCTTAGCTTGACTTATACCTACTTGATCTATTTCAAATTTAAGACTGAAAATATCTATCACATTCTACTCCTTGTTTTTATATTATTAGTTAAGGTTCACTCTTGGATGGTGTTTTTTATGTTTCACATCAACAACCTAGTTTTCAAGGTTTATTGACACCTTTTTCTTGCTTGACTTTGTCAAAATTTAAGTCCTCAAAATAAACTTGTTATTTATCAACCTACATGCTTACAATTAAACACACATTAAAATTAAAATATTGAGGCCAAATTACCTATTCAAAGGTTTATTTCAGTGGTGTTAATTTATTAATTATTTGTGTCTTTGAAGACACCTTCTTATTATGCACTTCCTCTCCTTCAATTGAGATATCCTCTAAAGAATCATAAAATTATTATCCATATTTAAATTATTCATTTCCATCCTAGAATTTTTTAATATCAACATCATCTACAATTTTTTATTAAGCATCATGGCATAACTCCTTTTCATTTTGCTTGTCTTAAACTATGATAACCTCTCTTATTTCCTCATTGGATTGCTTCTCTAATATCTTTGTCATCTTTTTCATGCCTCTAACTTATTTTAGTCTCTTTCTTCTTTCCATGATTTACTTGAGTGAACACTTGAAAACCTTTTTTATTCATATCCTTTATTATGATGGATCCCATTCTTCTAAACATTGATTCAAATGAGATAATACATGTTTTAGCTCATCTATTTATTTTTACATGTCTATTTATTTTATTAGATAATTATGTTTCTATATTGGAATATTATTTCTTGTTAATCATTCCATTATTTTATTATTTACTTTACCTCTTTCCATGCCTTTATATTCCTCTTTTTTATTCTTAAATATTTTAAATAATTTCATGATATAATACACTTCACAAATAAAATTTAAAACAAATAAACATTTATACCCACATATGTAATTCTTCCTCTTGAGCCTCAATGTGCTTTTCTATTCAATTTATCAAGCATCAATGGGATATAAGACTTCTTTGTTGTCCTATCTTGTAAATTCTTAGAGTTTCAAGAACCTATCTCAAATACTTATCATTGAACAAGGTCCTCACCCAATTCTATTTCACCTTGGTCTATTGGCTTCCTTAGATCTTAACTTAGGTCTATTTCACCCTAGTATATTGGCCATTTCTTCTTAACTTCAACTATATTTCAAACTTGTCAAATTGATTCAAGGTTCCTCTACCTATAATTATTCTTTAATGAACTTTATTTTTATACCTGTATCCACACCTTAATGGAAAAAAATATTTCACATTTTATTTAACTTGTACTTATAAAAAAATGTTATTGGCTATATTCTCCCTATATTTAGTCACTTTCTCTCTTCCCAAGAGCTTTCAATAAGCTCTGCTATCAATCTGCAAGTGTATTATATTTTTTTGTCTATATCAATCCCATTCAATGCATAATTAACTGGTTACTATCTCTTTTCTATACTAATTCCTTTATTGGTATAGTTCTTTGTAGTGATTTGTAGCCATCTTCAAAATTGTTACCTTATAGATTCACTCCTTGTTAATGAATTTTTTTGATGGATCTCAAAATAAATTCTTGATCTTATCAATATGGCATCCACTTTCTATTCAAGCCTACTATATCACCTCATAATTTTCAATCACTTTCCTTTATCCATATCAAATTAGGAAAACATATACTATTTCAAATCAATCTTCTACCCAATCTTACAAAAATAATTAATTGACTAAAGCTTGGGTTATAAAAACCATATGCCCTTTAAAACCCATTATAAAATTTACACACCAAATCCTTTACCATATTAAATGTTTCAAAATATCTCATTTATTCAATTTGGGCTTATACTTTCTTGAAGAACTCTCAAAATAGGGGTTTAACTATAATATAAGGACCTATTGATTGATATCTTGTTATTTCTCCATTTGTACAAACTTTAATACTTTTAAAATAATTTTATTTCTTCCAAAAAAATATTACCTATCTTATTATATAATTTAAACTCCTTTATACAATTAATTCATAAGATACATGCCTTTAAATGGCCTAAAGTCCCAATCTGGGATTTCTCAATTTTGACAGACCTAATAACTTGTAACTAAAATTAGTTCAACATTTTAAACTTACCTATGAGTTATTTTTATTTAATTAGTACATTAATTATTCACTATAACTTTTTGAATCCTTTGTTATCCATGAATAACCTCACAAATATAAATAAAACACTATTTTTTCTTTTAAATGTCACAAAAAACTATGTTTCTCAGACCCAAGGACAAAATTTTAGTGACAACGTAGGATTTTGAAACTTCTAAAATTTATTTAATATTTTAAAAATACCTAAACAAGTTCAAATAACAATTTTTACTACTATCAATGCTTCATAACATAAAAATAATGTAAAAAATGTTCCTTTCCTTAGACTATAACATTAAAAATAGACTTTGTGGATCTTATAGTTTAAAACATCATAAAGGTGTGAAGCTAGATCAAGTAACCATCAAGAGAATAAATTCAACTATTAAAGATCTTGATATTCACTTTAAAACATGACAAAAACTTATTTTATTCATATTTTCATTGAATTTGATGTACAATCCTAAAAATTATCATAGTCTTTCATACTTTTCCTTGAGAACTGTAATCATCCTTCTTACAAACTTGTAAGATAAGATTTTATCCTTGTTTCCTTAATTTATTTATATATTAATTGTATTATTTGAGATATTTAACCTTATAAAACCATGTATAAACTTGGTACATACACCATCATTCTCTCCAACCATCCTAATGACTCTTCAACATACTTAGTTTGGTTTCCTTTCTATGTTACACAAGATCTAATATTATCTAAAACATATTTGAAGATAATTACATCTGATATAAAGGTTGAAATAAAGTTAAATCAATTAAATTTACCCTAATTATACTTTAATCAAGGATCATGACTTTTCAAACTTGACTAGACTCCTCAAACCATTTAAATCAAATTGAAATTTTCAAACTTTGTATTTTGGTGAGAAATTAAATTTTATGCCAAAATGACCACTAAAAAAGGGTTATGAAGAATAAAAAATATTATAACACCTAAATTAATTGTAATAAACCTACTTAGACCATTTTTTAGTGTTTTTGATGATGCTCCTACATTAGATTGTTTTTATTGCTATTATTAGTGGCATTCTACTACCTGACAAGAGTAGGTAGTTATTTCACATGGGCCTAGGTGGAGTAATGAAGGACATGATTAAATATACTATAATATTTTCATGGGGACCTATTGTATTTTAATAATTATATCATGATATTAATTGTGTGGTATATTGATGTATATGGAGTATAAGTTCAGATACATTGCTACAAATCTAGGCATGGGATCACATTTTGATTGAAAGACTAGTAGGGTAGCGGTAACAGAGGAGGATAAAGGATATGATGATGTATGGGTGGTATAAATTTGGACATGGGAACATGATACATAAGAGGGATATATGATACTGTAGGTGAGTTATAGACAAGATGGCAGAGGCAAATTTGACTTGGAGGCCCTATGTAAGTATTAATTATCAATGGTCTAAGGATGTTGAGTACACATTATACATGAACAAAATTTGTTATATCATTGGTCACCATGATTACACCATATAGAGATATAGACTATATAAGGTGTATCATAAATTTACTTTGTAGTAGGATTTATCTATAGGGCCACATCACTTTACTCATATGACCAAAGAGACACATTAATGGGGGCTAATAATAGATAAGGCAGAATTATGGGATAGCTTTTGGTTGATTCAATAGGTGGACTAAGACTATATAGGAGGGAAAAAATATTCAGGATTTACTAAAATATATGTGACATGGTGGGACCAATAACAGGCATTGAGATTGACCACCCCATTCAGTGGAGACCAGGGACATGTACAGGGAGCTCATAGAGATCAAGCATAGGTAATACTATGGGTTCATTGAATTAGACCCATAGATATGGTGGCAAATTTTATATTATAAGAGGATGAGGGAGAGGTGGGGGATGTGGAGGTGGAGATAGGATCAGATGAGGAGATGGTAGAGGTGGACATATGAGGAGTTGATCATGCTTTAGATAGGATAATAGATCCAAGGCAGGCTATCCCATCATGACTAATAGTATTATTTTTATATTAGACTAATATTGGTAGGTTGAGTCCAGATATTAGTTCCAAAGATAAAAATATTAATGGGTTATAGACTAGATAAAATTATAACTCAAAATAGTTGACCTCAAAACATAGCCATATTAGTGTAGGTTAGGAATAGATTTCCAAACTAAGGGTAGAGGTGAGTTAGATGATAAAAATACAGGAATAATTTACCATGGAGAGAGATATTTTTCTCTATAAAATTTGTATTTATCTTGATCACATTTGGATTCAATGTGAGTAAAGTGAGATTCTACACGGGTAGAGAAAGATAGTGCTGAGACATAAAGAGATAGGGCCTAAGAGGCTTTAATCAAGGTATAGATAGAGTGATAAGATGCTGTAGATATTATTAAAAAGAGGGGGATAATATAGGTGTTTGATAAGATCCTTTGGGCTAATAATGAGGCTAATTATTATAGGATCTTGTATGAGGTAGCAGTACCAACCATAACTAGGGTTCCTACTTTTCATAGTATAGTGTATAGTGATCAACACCTAGATCATGTTGGTCTCAGATGACCTCCATATCAATTATATTTATATCCCAACTACCTCCTTCATCATCAATTATGGGTCCTCTAGTAGATTCACCCCTACCTCAAGATAAGACAAGAGAGATCTCTCCATAAGATAGATCTCCTAGAGATGGGCATAACTAGAGTTGACTTTTAGATATAAATCTATAGTTTTTATTCATGAGATGTATATATTTATATGATTTAATTAGAATATATAATGTATACATGTATTCTCATTAATGTATATAACCCATTTTGATGTATATATGGACATTTAACATTTTATATACATAAAGAGATCCATGATGTTTATTACCATCTCATGTGATGATTACTTTATTTTTTTATGTCTCATATACTTATATTAGACATGATTGATATGAATTCGATTAATATATTATCTTACTATTATTACTGATGAGATGGATGTTACACCTAGTTAATGTCATCATGATGTCTAGTAATCTTATGATTGAATCAGATAGAGAGACATTTGATTGTAACATTATTTTATAATTTTGAGACAATATTTTTAATATTTCACATGACCATATGTATAATAATATATAAATTAATCATGATAACATTTGTTTGTCAATATTCCTAAATTTTAATTCAAAATACAAATGGTTAGAACTTAAAACAAGATATTAAAAATCAATCTTTAAATGCAAAACATAATGCATTAAATTGATTCTAAATTAGATATAAATGTTTAAAACTTAAAATAATGATATGAATAATCATTACTTAAGTGAAAAACATAATATAATAAATTAAGGAAATCAAGTAACAAATAAGCATACAAAACTCCCCTAAACCCACTCCCAAACCCATTTCCTTATGCAATATCCCTCTTAGGTCCTCAATAATCTTGAAGAGTTATGTAAATTCTATCCCTTCCATCCCCATAGAAATTGATAGTGACAAAAATGATTGAGACTATTGTTCTACTTATAAACCTAATCATTGGGCTCCTTATTCAAACCCAAGTTCTATTTCTAAACCTAAGAAAATGGCTTCTCTCAAGAAATTTAGATCTATGTCTGATCCTTCCATTTTGACCAATAAAAAAGTAAAGTGTTTAATTTTATTTCTCAATCTACCCATGTTACCTTTCCCTCACCCACCCAAACCTCCCTCTTCCCCTACCCCCTTCCTAACCAACACCCCACTCCCCCCTACCCCTCTTTTGACACTCCCCTATGATCCTTACCCTTGATCCCCCTTTCCAACCATCCACCTCTACCCTTGAGGATATCAAACTTGTATATATTTCAAATAGTTTAAACTTTCTCAAATAGAGGATCCCATCTATTCCATTTCTTGGCCCCCCTATAACATGTTTCTTACGCCCCCTACTTTATCCTCCCATCCTCCTAAATTCAAGGAATTATTATAGAATCATAGATAACTCTTAACACTGAGTAAGATTTAATTAGACTTGAACAAATCCATCCTCCAATGGTGTATTAAGGATTAAAAAAGATACAAAGATGAATTTAAAAAATTAAGACTTAATGATGGCATATATTGTACTAAAATGATCTCATGGAAATCAGTTCTAAAGTTCACCAAATTAAGGAAAGGCTTCACAATTTGGAATTGTAAAATGCCTCTCTTAATAAGAATCTAAGAATCCTTATCGACTACATTAAATTCATTTTTCTAAAAATTATTCAAATTATGGATACTCTAAAATCCCTAGCTAAAGGCAAAAATGAAAATGGTGCATCTCATTCGAAGGACAAAAAATTTGATGGGAATTGATAGCATGGATACACCTTAGATTAATCCTAATGAGATTTATTATTTAGAATATATCATTCAAAAGTGGGCCAAGGAATTAAAAAAATGGATGAATCATAAAAAATATTTTTCTTCTTTTATGTTGCTTATCTACTGATTCTTTATTTTTACTATTGTTCTCTCTTTGTACTTAGACTGGTTATATCTAAGTTTCAAACCTTATTTTTTCAACTCTATGAGGGGTAGGTTACACATTTATAAAACCCTTTTACTCTTTATTTCATATATCTATGGGTTAGGGTCACCATTTTAAAAAACCCACCATTACCAATAATAAAAACAAATAAGCATACAACCAATTAACCTAACAAATAACACACAAATACACAAGTGAAAGTAAATAAACGTTCAATGAGTAAATGAATGTGTGTATCAATGAGGTGTTACTTTGAAATAGTGTGACACAATTATCATGACCAAAGGGTGAATAAAATAATAGGGAAGGGTTGGATAAGTTGACTTTGAATTCCCCATGTAAGTGGACATTGCCTACATAGTCCCATGGACTTCAGGCCAAACGTAGTTCTCCCAAGTATTTTGGAAATAAAAATGATAACAAGTTAATAACATAGGTTATAGAGTAAAATTAGGAAAAAATCTCCCAAAAATATGAGAGCATATAGGGAATAGGCTTTCCAAATGGTAAGATATATGATCATAAAATGCCAAGAGCATGGGATAAGGGATAGTTGAACTGACCTCAAAAATTAAACATTGCATAAATAATCCAATTATACCTTAAGCCATTCTAGTTTTACCAAAAATGGGCACAAAAAATTATAAGTATGACCATGACAAGAAAGAAATTATTGTGACTAAATGGTTAAAATAAAAAAACATCAAAATCATGATATTTAACTCACAAAATGATGACATCATATGAATATATTCCCACTTTTTGAGATGTCACACTCACTAGGAAATGAAAATAAATTATGAGGTATTTAATTATATGCTACCTAATTATTAATGACTATAAATCCATGTTGAGTAATAGGATGGAAACTAGTCAATGATGTCATATTAGAGATGGGCACATATGAGGAAATTTGTTGGATAAGTAGACATGCAACAATTTATTGTTTTATACATAAGGGAATATTTAATTTTTTTTAAGGATTTTTGGAATATTTGAATGTTTATGGTTCTTTGGAATATGATATAAACAATAGTATTTTGAGCAAATAATATACAATAAATGGGAAAAGATAGCTGTAGAAACACCTATCAAAGAGAGGAAAGACAACCATGGTTGAAAAAACTCAACAAATAATAGGTAATGTGAAAGGGTTGCCCATACATGAACAATGCAAGGAGTACTATTCAATAATAAATTGGAATAAGATACAATGTCTTCTCTTGAAATAATGAATTGGGATGCAAATAGGTCGAATGAGGGAATGTAAAAAGGAATAGCTAGGAACTAAAGGAATGATAAAAGTCATACAAGCTAGAAAATCATGACATTCCATATTTTGGCATGTCTTATGTAAATATATTCTAACACAAACCATTATGTTTTTCTGATTAGCTCTTAATAAGTGTTACTTTGATTCACCTATTATACATGTATAATAATAATCTAATTAAGGTGGTAATAGGAAAGGGAGGCAAGGAATAGTGAAGGGATACCCCCAAGTAATGGAGTAAAGGATAGGGAAGATATGATAGAACATAGATGACCCCAATTAGGAACACTTATACATAAGAACATGGTAATTCAATAATTAAAATGCTTAAGATTCATAATTATCATTGGCTCATCTAGTTCATAACCTTATTTAGTATCCAACCTATATGCACCAGACTCATAGTTAGATATAACAATGGGTCTTATCCAACTAGGTTTAAAATTACCTTTATTTTCCCACTCAATATTAGTATTCTTTTAATTTTATTTTAAAACCATATCATCAAGCTCAAACTCTCAAGAGATAATAAACTTGTTATAACCCCTGTGTAATCGATTCTAATAGTATTTAAGGTGATTAAAGGAGGGTATATGTTGCTCATATATAAGCTCTAACTCTACTAATATAATAAATCGATAGTGTTATTAATCAAGAATGTCATAAATTTAAATGAGCAAGGAGGGAAGCTTGATCTCAATATGAATAATTGATTCAAAGCCATAGACTAGGGAATATGGTGTTGCACCATTATAAGTGTAGACATTAGTGAAGTATGCTCAAATGTTGGGAATATTTTTATAATCCAATAACTACTAAATTCATTAAAAATATTTTTGAGGATTTTGAAATTGGTTTTACTTGATATTTGGCTTGGCCATTACCTTGAGGATAATAAGGAGTGGAAAACTTGTGTTTTATATGTAACTCATAATAGAGGGCTGTAATGTCCTTATTTTTAAAGGGCATGCCATTATTTGAGATGATAGTGGAAGGAATTGCATAATGGGAAATGATGTGGTTCATGATGAATTTTAAAATCTACTTACTGATTATATAATTGAGAGGGATTACATCTACCCATTTAGTGAAATATTTGGTAGTAGTGAGAATATGCTTATGGACATCCCAAGAAGTAGGGTTAATATTTATAATGAAATCAAGCTCCAATGTATAAAATGGCTAAAGAGTTATAATTGTTTGAAGCACTTGTGCTAAGGCATGAATAATATCACCATGTTTTTGACATGTTATATATTTATTAACATAAGCACATGGATATGCTTCCATAGTAGGCCAATAATAACCAGTGTGAAATATATTTCTATCCAAGACCATACCACTTGTGTGGGGCCCACAAATATCTTTATAAACCTCCTTAAGTATTAAATCTAATTCTAATGAATTTAAATAATGAATTAGAGTTCCATCATAACCCCTATAATATAGTGTGTTTAAAATTATGGTGTAATAGGAGGTGGTTTGGATAAAGGATTTTTTTTGGTTACATGAGAGATCAACGAGAAGAATTTTATCATGGAGATAGGAATAAATGTCTATGTACCAAGGGGAATTAAGATAAATAAGAACATATACTGTATCAAAAATTAAACAATCATATGCTATAACAAGAAGATTTTTAATTAATAATTGATACTCTTTTATAGTAGGAGAGATAGCAATCATGGATCTAATAGTAGCCATAACATCACCAAAAAAATTTGGATCAAGGAACTTGTTCAAACTAGATGAATTCAAATTTGATCTTGAGTTCATCTACCATGACTTTGTAAGGCACAATATTTTCATCCTTTATCTCATATTAATCAATTTCTTGATTGATAATTAGTTGTGAATCACCATATACTAGAAACTATTAAATATTCCACTAAACTATAAGATAAATCCCAACAAGTAAAGACTCATGTTTTTTAATGTTATTAGTACATGGGAATACAACTTAAAAATCCTTAGTAATAATATCACCTTATGGTGTGATGAATAATATTCCTTTTTCTGAACAATACAATGTAAAATATCCATCAAAATATAGCTTCTACTCTTGGCTTCATCTAGAGTCATGATAGACTCATTAATAAATTATAGTGTGATTGGATTAGAATCTAGAAGAGGTGCTTCAACTAATTTACCATATAATACTTGACCTTTAATATCCCTATGATGTATATATTCAATATCAAGCTCACTAAACAACATTACCCATTTATCTATAAGACTAGTTAAATTTGATTTTTATAAGAGATACTTCAAAGGATAAACTTTTACAATCAACATGGTCTTATTGTTCAACATATAATGTCTAATATTTTGAGAATTAAAAACAAATTTGAGACAAGATTTTCTAATTTATGTGTAATTATGCTCATAAGTAACCAATTTTTGGCTTAGATAATAAGCAACTCTTTCTTTTCCTTTTTCATCATGCTAGATGATGAATACCCCCAAGGCACTGGTAGTTGTAGAAATGTAAAATAATAAAGGATTCCCAGGTATTGGTGGAATAAGTATTGGAGGATTTTCTAGGTATTGCTTAAATTTCTCAAAAGCTTTTTATACTCAATATTCCACTAAAATGTAATGTCATTTTCCAGAAGAGGTGTAAATGGATGACAACAATACACAAGTTAGGAGATAAAACATCATATAACCTAGATCTTGCCATTTAGGCTATGATGTTATTTCAAATTAGTGACAACCTTTCCAAGGTACTTTTGGACTAGGGAAGTAGTAAATAAAAATACAAGTCCATTAGTGAAAACCTATTTCAAGTACCACTGGATGGGGAAGTTCACTCTCCTTCACAAGAAGCCTAGGAGTCCATAAGTATATGCTTATCCTTTAGATTAAAAATTAATCCTAAAGATCATGAATAATTTTAGTATATGGCCTTGGAAAATCTACATTTAATATCTCAATAGTCATTACCTCCTATGAATGATTCTGATTCTTCATACATGGGTAGGTCTAATATACTGCATTCTGAGTTAAATGATCAATTGTATGGTTCCACTCTTCTTGTGGAAGATAGTTTAAAAGTGAATATTAGAACCTATGACAATCCTAGGATGATCAAACTTGGTGTGGTACTCATTTCAAAGGAATGTGAAATAATTATTTCTCTTCTAGTTAATTTCATCAATATATTTGCCTAGGCCTACTTTGATATACCTAGTTTAGATATTTATTATCTGTGCATCATATGGTTATGAACCATAATTTTAATATTATTAAGTAGAATTTGAAGAATGTGAATCCATGGATAGCCATTCTAGTTAAAGCAAATCTATAAACTTTGCTTGCAACAAGTTTTATTAAACCTATTCCCTATGTAGATTAAATTTCTAACATCTTTCTAGTCAGTAAGAAACTAGATGGCATAAAGATCTACAGAGATTTTAGAGATGTTAAAAAAGTTATTCCTAAAGATGATTTTACATTTTCCAATATATATATATGATTATGGATTCTACAATAGGTTATGAGATGTTATATCTTATGGATGGATTCTCTAGATATAATTAGATAAAGATTTCTCAAGAGGATCAAACCAAAACAACATTCACAACTCCTTGGGGAACATTTTATTATAAATACATGGAATTTAGATCAAAAAATGCTCAATCAACATATCAATGTTCAATGACTAGTATATTTCATGATCTTATGCATGAATTTATTGAATACTTTGTTGATGATGTTTTAGGTAAATCTAAAACTTGTGTAGATCATCTTAAAGTGATATGAAGAATAGTTGAATGCATTCATGAATATAAAGTGTATTTGAACCCTAAGAAGTGTGTTTTTTGTGTTACAAATGGAAACTTATTAGGTTTCATTGTTTCCCTAATCCAAAAGTACCTCAGAAAGGTTTTTAAGTAATGTCCTAAACTTTGGCTGGATCAACTTCATTGCCCCTATGAGAGACCATTTTGGGGAATCTAAAACTAATATAGATTATATTGAAGTACCATGAAGAATATTTGAAATAATTCATGAATATAAAGTGCATTTGAACCTATTGGCCAAATTTAGACCACATACCAATCTTATGCTTGGATAGAGAAGCTGAATAATGTTCCTAACCCATAAATGATCAAAAGATGGCAAAAGCAAGATTTGAAGATACAAACCATCTCAAACATCATGAAGAAATGGACTAATTATCTAAAATATCACATGGAAATGAATTTATTTATGCCTAAATCATGCTCTACAATTTTTATATCTTGATGAGATTTCTATCTCAACATATAGGTCTTTAAAGTTGAATAAGCAGTCTTAGACATACATGGGGACATCAAGTTAAATACATGGTAAATATCCATTTGAATTTAAATGTTTGAAGGATGAATGCATAATTGATAAGTGTTTAAATCATGGAAACTAAGATCAAATCTAATGGTGAATAGGTAATCAGTGATGTCAGTAGGTCAAAAAAATCCAATAGAGCATGCTAAATCATGCATGAAAGATCAACAATGAGCTCATAGTCAAAAGGTTAGCATATCCTAAGATTGAATGCGTAGCTGATAAGTGTCAAGATCATAGCATATCAAGTTGGGATCTAATATTTCATAAAAACTAATAAATTTAATGGGTCTAAGCTGATCAACAGTGTAAGATCCGTCATACCATATCAAATCAATGGTGAGCAAGAGCTCAAAGAGTCAGTGTATATTAAGGATGTATACGAAGTTTCCATTTGGTGAAAGCATAAGGGTAGATGGAGTTGATATTAAGATCTTGAGAACAAATGAAGAGTTATCAGGTGGCACATTTTTAGAAACCCAGATCAAGATAAGGGCCAATCTCAAAAGTTGAAACTTGGAGACTTTAAATAGAGATCAAATATAATTGAGATCAAACTAGAGCAAATATTTCAAAGGGATGCCATGGATGTAGACATTAGTTTTTATGGGTTTGTCACCAAAGATAGAAAGATGATTATGACCCTTTTATCCACTCTTATATGCCAAAGATGAACTAGTATGGATAAATCCATGCCAAAAAAAGATCACAATAGATTGATCCAGCTATTGTAACTACTTTGATGCCAAAATTTAGCTCTAAAATGACTTTATCCCACCATTATAACCATTAAGAGCATCAATATAGGCCAAAAATAGATTGAAAGAGATTGATATGGTTGTTATGGCCACCTTCCATAAGTAATCTTAGGCATTATGATCTTTTCTAATGGCATCAATGCCAAAATGATTGGAAATCTTGGTCATTATGATCCCTTATTCATCCTTATATGCATTTATCCCCATATTTCTCATACCATTATACTATACATACATACTTCTAAGCCTTGAAAATGATCCCTCTCTTTGGCATGGCTAGACTCTACTAAGATTTATACTGTAACACCTATTTGATGCAATAAAAGACTAAATTCCTCCTTTTGCAAGCTAAGTTGAAGTGTGTCTTATGACCTCATTGATGTGGTCAAGTGAATGCATATTTTCCTTTCTTATGTCTAAGTTTTATCACCTTCATTTAGTGTTTTGGTAATTCTCACAGGTCATTCTAAGTGCATATATAGTTTTTTGGTTAATTTAGAAGTGGAAAACTGCCCTCTCATGTCAGGTCAATAGTTAGTCCATGCCTTTCTATGAAATAATTATGTGGAATACGATCAAAAATTGAATGAAGTGATGTTTATCAATCATGAATTCATCCTATAGTGTGTCTTGTTTAAGTATAAGGTTTAAAATATTTGGTGCATCACCGCCCCCCCTTTCACATGCTTTCATAGATTATTATTAATCTCTCTCCCTTTTTCCCAACATGAAGCTAGTTTAGGTTTAGTATAGGTGATAAACATTAAAATAATCCAGCCTTATCCAAAGGTCTAACCCAAGATTAGTTGACCCACAACATAGGTTCATTCTTATATTAGACTAGGTTTGAGCAAGAGGACCTAAATAATCCCCTTCTCAGCTAGGGTGCAACTTGGGATGCTAATAGTTCTGGCATGCTCAATGGGAACAAGTCTCCTAGAGGAACTAAATTTGGATATAAGAAAAAGCATATGTAGTATTAAATGATATTCATCATCATCAAGACCTAAATATATTTAAATATATAGAGTTCATAGAATTGTCTAGACAACATTCTCATGCCAAAGGTTACTACAAGGTCAGCTAGTAAAGGTATTCCCATTGAATTCATTGAGCTACCTTCTATTTCATATAAGAGAGTAAGATTTAATAGGAGAAGACATTATCCATAAAATCAATATTCATCTCTTGGTCATTTGATTATTTTAAGTAGTGTAATCCCCACTATCTGAATGGACATCAAGAATCAAGTGTTCATCTCATTTAATAGAGGTAATCCACTAAATTTGGCCCATTTTGATGACATTATTGTGTCTACCCTTAAGAGAATCCCATTTTTTGGGCCCCCTTTTGTACCAAATATATGGACTATGCTAACTAGACCTATCTTGGTGTGAATAAATCTTGTGTAATGATTTCTCCCCCTTTTTACTTTTGAATCTAGCTGGAGGAATTCTCAAGGATCCCATGCTAGCTAGCAAGAAATTATGTGGCACCACCCTTCAAAGGACAAACCTACAAAAAAAATCTATGGTAGATCAAGAAGTGTAGGTGTCAAAAGAGTGAAGATAAGATAATGACCCCCCAATGACAACTCGACATCTAACATGCACTTGTCCAACTTGAACAACATAGTGGAGCTAGTGGACTAGTAACCCCTAATGATAGCTCATCACTTGGATTGTTTTTTAAGAATGAGGGTAATTAATGTAGATAAGCTCTACTAAACTAGAGAGCCAACATTAGTATTTTTTAATCTACAAGAAATAGGTTATGTATTTAGAATGTATAACCCAATATCACCTATGATCCATTGGGCATGAGTAGTGTTAGGGAAGAGCCTGTACTCTTCTTTTATATCTTAAACTTTGTATGCTAAACTATGAAATTTATGAAGAATGTTGTTGAAGCACTAGAGTGTTGATTCTTACATTATAGTCTATGTAGTTTTATGTTTATAAATTAGTGTATATGAAAAATGATATAGTTTATTTATTTTGAAAGTATTATGGTATAAAGGATTTCCCCTATTCACTAATGGTGTTTTTATGCCATATAGTAATGTTGGCCTACCTATAGAATATCCTAAGTGTTGGAAACTAAATGCAGTGAGACTCTATGACCTACACCTAGAGTGATACCCTAAGGATGAACACTTAAACCCAAGACATTTACATGACTCTACTAAGTTATTAAATGACTATTAACCTACTATTTAATGGCTTTCACCATGAAGAGCCCTATCTAGTAGATATGAAATTACACATAGGATTTGTGACCTTGAGAAGGCTCATGCCTATTGAGCTTCCCTAGAGTATCTTATAGATAATATGACTCTTGAACTCATATTTCCAATGAATAATTCCATTTAAACCCAAAGTTTTACCATGTTTCAACTATTCGAACACAGGATCAGTCCCTTTGCTATTGCACTTTAGGTGAGTGCACAAATCTTGCACCTTAAGTGAAACTAATTCCAGCATAGTAGTGTGTTAAATATTATACAATAGACCCTATTATACTCATGCCTAGCTATCCCAACATATAACTAACTTGGCTTGACTTTTAAGTGCATGACCAAGCACAAAAGCTAAATCAATGAAAATTTTCATAACATTTTGGTTATATTTCTAGGATTGTGTTGAATTTCATTTCTCCAATGGTCTAATAGAGAGATTCTTTGACTATAAATTGAGAACATCAAGTTTTGGATAGAGAAAGTGGAAGATAGTTTCATGTAGAAGCATCCCACATGCAAAGGATATGAGCCAAGAAAATGGATGGAAGCCAACTTGTATGATGATATATATGAAGTGTTCTTTTGTGAGCTACGTAAGCATGTGTACCAATGGTTGGTCACCTACACTACTTATAGAAGGTGAAGTTATGGCTAGAACATCAAGTGGACTATAGAGTTCATATAGAGGCTTTAGAGCCTAGATGAAGTTTGGATGCATGTTGTAGAAAAGTAGTGGAGTGGTGCATTGAACAACTATGTGCTGGAGTTCATAGTGTCAACCTTATCATGTTTAGAAGAAGAAGAGTATGAGTTTTTCCATGAACCAAGGGTCATATTCATACAAGGTCTTGGTACCAAACTAAAGAAGATTTTTGTGGATTATGTTATAAAAACCATAATAATGGAAGGCTAAAGTCCTTACACATATGAACAAGAACAAAAGGTGAAGAGGGGAAGTGTGGGTGAGGTATGATGGAAGAAGTCTAGTAACCTAAAACCTAAGATCTCTAGAATTTGAATTATAGTAAGTGAAGGCATAGGCTAATGGAAGATCTAGAACCTAAAAGTGCTAATAATACCTGTAATAAGTGGGAAGAACATGGGGAAGGATTGATTAAATTATATCAATAAGAAGGGAGAGAGAGAGAGAGAGAGAGAGAGAGAGAGAGAGAGAGAGAGAGAGAGTGAGAGAGAGAGAGAGAGAGAAGAGAGAGAGAGAGAGAGAGAGAGAGAGAGAGAGAGAGAGAGAGAGATAGAGAGAGAGAGAGAGAGAGAGAGAGAGAGAGAGAGAGAGAGAGAGAGAGAGAGGAGAGAGAGAGAGAGAGAGAGAGAGAGAGAGAGAGAGAGAGAGAGAGGAAGAATAAATAGACTAGGCTCAATAATTAGGTATAGGATGTAGTGGGTTCCTACAAGACATGATGACTAAAGATGCACCAAAAGAACCTATCTATTTTAAACTTGAAGTGCAAGATCATGTACTAAATTTTCCACCATAAAATAGAATAATCGTAATTGAACCTATTATCAATGTTGACTTTGATAAGATTCAACATTTAGATAGAGAGTTTGTGATTGAGCAAGTGATTCCCTATGAGGAATTAAGAGAAGATATGCTGAACCTAACAAATTACAACCTAGGAACTATTAACATAGGCACAAGCATTTGCATCTGAGGATGTGAGCTATACTAATTGGGAAATAGCCCATAAGAAGTGGCATGGTGCCATTAGTGAGTGGTACTATGATGACAATTTCAACAACGTAGCCTACTATGATAGGGTCAATTTTCAACCCTACAAGTGGAGGTGTTAGAGGGCCACATCCAACATAAATGCAAGGGGGAAAGTTTTTTAGAACTCAATACAACCCCGTCAATAGATATATTATGAGATGACTCTTGAGTATTATGGCATTGAGAGTGCTACAAAGTATGTGCTTAAGTATGAGCTATAATGGCATGCTTAGGGCATCACTCAACCCAAGTGCAAGGTGACCTAATTTGTAACCACCTTGTTAGATCATGCCCATACCTAGTACTAGAAATTTGATTTGAACCAAGCTATGGTTGAATATAATATGTTGAAAGAAGCCTTATTGAAAGAGTTTGATATCCCTAAATTCTAGTAGTAGAGCATTACATCACTCAAAAAAATAGTCAAGGTTTATCTAAAAGCATGCGCTTATATGATTCATGGTTTAAAACTCCTCTCTAAGCTTCCATATGATATTCACCCTTACCAACATGCACAATGGTTTGTTTGGGGTCTGATCATACCTTTCAGAAGAGCATTATCTATGAAGACCTTCACAGACCCCCACAAATCACTTGAATTTGCACTTTCGGCTGAGGTAGTAGGTAGTGTTGATATTAGGATCAACCCATTCATAGAGGTTTAAATAACATAAATAGTTTCTTACATATATAAGCTAACTTCTAGTTCAACACTTGACACTCATAATGGGTTATGGTGCACTAACTATGAGATGGAGAGGCATAATAAGAATAATTACCCATGAAGAAATGTTTGCACCCTAATTATCAATTTTGAAGTTTGTCATGGGCCACATGACTCTTAAAACTATCCTCTATTACAATTCACCAATTAAGTAAATACTACCATTTATTACAAAATGTGTGATGCCTATTATGAATTCAATAATAAACTATCAAGACATTAATGAGATGCAAAAAAACATGGAAAAAGATGTGAGGCAGGTGATAACATCAGTTGGTGGTTAGGTAGGTTAAGCAAGTGAAGGCTAGTTCCTAACACAATATGGGTTATAGGAACTAGTGAGGCGTGTGCAGGTGAGGAGGATGGCATGGTGGAATAAGATTCCCATAATGATCATGTTACAAGTGTGGGTCAACTAATCATTACCTAATGAACCCAATGTGTGGTTTTGTCAAGGACCACATGTAGTCGAGGAATGCCCAAAATTTTACAAAAAGTTGACTCAAAGTCGGCTAGATAAGGGTGTTGCAATGGTTAGGCATGAATCTAAATAATAAAGGTGGGATCCCAAGCCATAATAGACTCACAAGGAGCCACCTAAAGTGTATGCCATAACCCAGAGTGGGTTCACCACTTAGCCAACCACTACATCAACCCAAAAACTATGCTTGGAGTATGGTAAATCAATCCACACTAAGTGCATATCACAACTTGAACCAAAATTTGTGGCCTATCCTAACCTTATGCAACAAAAGGACATCCTACAACAAGCCATGGGCATAATAAAAATTTTATGGGGTGAGATCCAACTATCTAGAGATCTAGAGGCATAGGCCACCACTTTGTATAGAAGACTCAACAATTAGGAGGTCGAAGTGCAAGATTTGACCAAAATCTTATACCTCTTACAAACTAAAGGGATATTGCCCCTAGTAAGATATTTATTATTAAAGCATATAGGGAAGAAACTAAAATAAGAGGATATGACTCAAATGATTGAAGTTGTTACACTTCATATGGATAAGGCACATGAAGTAAGGCATATTTATAACGTAGAGTATAAATAAGAGTTATTGATAGATTTCATCATCAATGGATGGTTGGTTTGTGAAGTACTATTAGACATAGGTGTTGAGGTTAATATTATAATAATAACCACTTGGGATAATATGGGATGGCCACCCCTAAGGTGCTCACCTCACATGCTATTCATGGCTAACAAAAATTGAGTACAATCGATTAAGATATTTTATAGATATCATGGGTGCTAAGTTTTGAGCCAACTTTGAGGTTATTTATTTGGTAGAATATGACAACTATCTAGAACTTTTGGGTTGGCCATGGTGCTACTCGAATAACATAAACATGAAATTTAAGTAGCACTACATGAATTATGAAAATGGAAAAGAGAGGGTGGTGATCCCTCTATCAATTGATTAAGGACCCCCATATGTGTAAAGCATTCATCTCAAGGATAAGATCAACCATATTTACAACATCATAGTATAGGGCACCAAGAAGCTCAACCCTAGTGACCAAGGCATGCTCAAATGGGAGGATGGAAAATTATCCTTTGATATAATTGATGTAGCCTATGAGTGATGGGTAGAAGAGTCTTACAAGGTCACTAGTCAAAGGTGCTACCTATTACACCCAACCAAGCCAAGGCCAACCAGAATGGGACTGGTTAAGATTGAGTAAAATCAAAAGAGATGGGTTCCGCATGCCAAAAAGGCTAGAAAAAGGGTGTTACAACTAAGTAAAGGGAATATTTTATCTCTATTAAAGTATGAATGTATCCATCCTATATATAGGTATGTCCATTACATTTAAAGTTGTATCTCCAAGGAAATAGATTGAATGGGTGCACTAGTGCATACCTTGAAGTGCACTACAACTCACTAGTGGGCAGTGATAATACCTAACTTGCCAATATAGAAAGATACAAAGGAAAAAATATACACTAGGTTTGGAAAGATAAATGAGGACTTGGACATACTTACTTAATCATGTAATTATAACCCAATCATGCATGTATGACTATGTGAAGAAACCTGGACTGTCTACGATAAGAATGTACCAAAAGGCTTGTGTGTGCATACCTTCTACAAGACTTTGAAAACATGAGTGTGAGAATGGTACATTATAAATGAGATGTTATAAAAGACAAGAAACTATGAAATACTGAAGGAAAGGTTCATGCACACCTCTTTTTCTTCATATAACTAAGAACTATTAGAGCCACTTCAAGTCATTCACAAGGTAGTGTTTGAGGATACCACCATCCTAGAATAATGCCTTAGTGAAATGTTTAGGGAGAAAGGATTAACACTCCTAGAATTATTTGAAGAGTGGTTTCTCAATAATGACTCCAACAAATAAGATGATGAGACCTAAAAAGAGCACAATTGGAAGGCTCTAATAGGTAGACAAAAACTTGTGCACCTTGTGGATGACAACACCCTAAATGGAGAAGATCTGATGCATCTTTAAATTGAAACAACTAAGGGTAAAAGTGAAGTTTAATACTCCTATCAAGAGAATAATTATCCCTATTTCATGACACTCAAGACCACTAAATTTGACATCAATGTAGAAGGTGAGCTGAAGATTTCCACTATAAGTGCTTACTAGTTTAAGGCAAAGATAGCACAAATCATAGACCTCCTAAATAAATTTTAGCACTTATTCCCATGTAGCTACTAACATATGAAGGATACTCACCCTTCCCTTGGAAGAATGAGGATCAAGTTGGTGGATGGTGTGAGGCCAATCAAGAAGTGCCTCTATTTAATGAATCCTAGTCTCCATGCCAAGGTGAAAATAGAGATTGATGAAATGCTTTCCACTAGCGTCATCTACCCTATGTAAAAATTTGAATGGGTGAGTTATTTGGTCATAAAAATTAAGAAGGATGGGTACATATAAATTTTCAACAACTATAGGCTCCTAAATGTTGCCTGCATCAATGACCCATTATTGATCCCATTCACTAAGGAGGTCTTGGATGGAGTCTTGAGCTATGAAATATATACTTTCACTTATGGTTTCTTGGGCTACCATTAGGTGCAAATAGAGGAGGAGGATAATCCAAAAATAAGCTTTTCAAATTAATGGGTTTGTTTTACTTACAATGTGATGATATTTGGACTCAAGAATGCAGCAGTTGTATTTTCTAGAGTGGTGATCACTACTTTCAAATACTTTATCCATAAGTTTCTCTAAGTGTATCTTGATGACTATAATATGTATGGTCTTGTAAATAACCACTATGATAATTTTTGCCTCATGTTTAAGAGGTTTAATTAGCTCCAAATATCCTTAAATCTAAATAAGTGCATCTTTACAACCTCCTTTAGGACTTTTCTTGGGCACATCATTTGTAAGGATGGTTTTCTTATTGATCTTATGAAGATAGCCATCATAATCTAGCTCTAGACTCCTTCAATACAAAAGGATGTTTGTACCTTTATAGGCCATTATATCTACTATAATAAGTTTATTTATATTTATGCAAAGTTTATAGTGCCTCTAGAGGAACTCTTAAATAAGGATGACCCATTTTACTAGGGTAGGGTGCAAGAGGAGGATTTTAAAAAACTGAAGCTAAAGTTGGTTAGCACACCAATTCTATAATTTTTGGTTTGGACTACTCCTTTTCACATCTATTTTTATGCTTCAATCTCTATAATTGACACCATATTATCATAAATAGGTGAGGTCAAGATGGACCACCCCATCTCCTTCACAAGTAGGAAATTGGTGAAGGTAGAGCAGAATTACAAGACCATCAATCACGAGGCACTGGAAATGGTATATGAATTATAAATATGTAGGTAATACCAATTAATAACCCCATTCATCTTCTTCATTGATCATGAGGCTCTCAAGTACCTTTTAAACAATCCTATTTTACATGAGTGCATATGCAGATGGATTATTTTATTCTAGGAATTCTAGTTCTCTATTTTTGTTAAACCTCAAAAGTAGAACTTAGGGCTAGACCATTTATCCCTCATAAATTCTAATGATACAATCATGTTAATAGAGGATTTTATGTTGGACATGTATCTATATATAGTCCAACACATCCCTAAAGATTTATAAAAAATTACTTTCCAAACATCTAGATTTGTGCCCCAATCTTGTCAACTAAGGAAAAGAAGAGACTTATAGTTCACATTTCCCCCTTTTAGCTCATTAAGGTAGAGATATAAAAACTAAGTAGAGATGAATTCCTACACCAATGTGTTCTATAAAATGAAAGGGACTCCATCTTATAAGAAACATATGAGGGAATTGTAGAAGGCCATTGTACTGGAGATGTAATGATATGCAAGGTATTGTAGTCGAGCTTGTGGTAGCCAAGCCTATTCCAATATTCAAAGGATTACACCAAGGCATATGACATATGTTATTACACCATAAAACCCAACCACTAGAATGAGATACCTCTCATCCCAATTCTTGCCTTAGAACCATTCAAAAAATGGGCCATTGACTTTTTTGGGCCAATCACTCTTGCAACATGGTGCATAGTTGTAAGATATATTTTAGCGGCCAATGACTATTTCACCAAGTGGACCAAACTTTCACCAAAAAAATACTATATATCTAAAACAAACATGTGCTTCATATGAGATAAAATCATAAGATGGTATGGGTTCCCATTAAGTTTGACTAATGATAGGGGCACTCATTTTATTAATGTGATAATGTGCATATTTTTGAATGAATACATAATAGTGCACCATAATACCACCCCTATCATCCATAAGCTAATGGCAAAACTATATTATTCAATAATATCTTGGATATCTACCTAACAAGGATATGTGATGTTGGTTTAAAGGATTGGGATGATCATGTATTGGTGGTACTATGGGCATATCACATGACATGCAAGCACCTAAATAAGGCTACACCATTTCAACTGGGGTTTAGCACTAAATAAGTTATACCCATGAAATTCATGGTTTCATCATTATATCTACCTAACAAGGATATGTGATGGTGGTTGAAAGGATTGGGATGATCATGTATTAGTGGTACTATGGGCATATCACATGACATGCAAGCACCTAAATAAGGCTACACCATTTCAACTGGGGTTTGGCACTAAATAAGTTATACCCATGAAATTCATGGTTTCATCCTTATGTATTATATAAATTAGTCTCTTATATGACCAAGAATCTTTAAGTATAAGGCTGGAATACTTGAAGCACTTGGATGAAAATTTTGCCCAAGCAAGGTGGAGTCAGTAGATCACGAAGGCATGCCAAAAGTGATGGCATGAAAATCATATCAAACACAAGGATTTAATTGAAGGATCATTTGTGTTGATCTATGATTCCAAGTACTCTAAACACCCAGGTAAGTTATAAATATAGTGGATGGATGACTACATCATCCACCACATATTGGAGATAGGTGCATGCAAGTTTCACACATTATCTAGTGAAATTCTCCCTGGGCATTTCAATGGCAACTGACTAAATCCACATAGGTAATAGGATGAAACTTGTTCCATAAAAAATCTAACTTCTTAGTCACTAGCTCCTTTGAGTTGAGCTAACCAAATTCTAGTTTAGTGTAAGAAAAACCAATCTTTTTCCTTTTATTGTTTCTTGTATAATGTATAGAGGTAGTGTGCAATATGTGATGGCTACAAAGAAATTACCTATTAGTACTTCAAGCATAATTCTAATTAGGTGATTCAATCACTTGCACCTACTTAATAAATGAGGCTAAACATCTAAGTTGTAGGAACCTGAAGCTTACCAAGGATAAGTAGAAGTAATAGAAGATACATGTGCACAAGATGAATAGTGTAGGGAACTTGACATCTCAAGAATGAACCACTCTGGCACTACCTTTACACCAAAGTTAGAATATGTCACATCTATTAATCTTAAAACAAAGACCTAAGAGGCAAGTAAAGATTCTCAACATGGTTGAGTGCAAGGTAGAAAGTGAAAATGCACAATCTAACAGTGTGCAAGAGAGTTAGTAGAGAATCAAGGCACTAGAGGGCCAATGTAAGGGATTTTTATAGTTATGATAGGGCAAGGTAAGATAATTTATAATAAATCAATCAAGATAGAGAAGAGAATTTGAAATAAGAGTGTAGTTAGAATAAAAAGTGGAATTTAGGAGGCTAAATCACATACATGTGAGGCATTGTGCCTAGGTGACCACAAAGAAGGTAAAGGTTGTGCTAAGGATACACGTGCATAAGGAAATCATTTAAGATAGTTGGAATCCACCTTAAAATTAATGGGAAGTAACCATTTTAACAACATGTCACTTTTTCAAAATATCCATTGGGAACATTCAATGAGGTAGTGGTGATGGCACAAAGATACATAATTAATGCATAAATGACAAAACATTCTCAAAGATTTCATAGATTTTTGCATTTTCTAAAAAATAGAGATGCCTATGCCATAAAGCCCACATTAATGATGGTATATAATAATGAAGGGTATAAAATAACAAGTCATAAAATTCCTTGGGTTATAAAGTTTCAATTAATTTAGACTTATAGAAAACCTAAGAAAGAACTAGAATGTTGAAGGAGAAAATTGTGCATCGAGTATGATTTCAAATACCCTAAAAACACCAAGAGCAAAAGGTGGCATATTGAGATAGATTTCATTCACTATAAGCTAAAATTGAATGATTAGGGAGTGAGATTCATGGAAAAAAATATAGTGGAAGTAAAAATTTGTCACTTAGGCTACCATTAATAGCTAACAAAGCTTGAGAACTAAAGTAATAGTCACCAGTCCTATGACTACAAAAGCACTGACCACCATTTAAGGCTTTAGTAAGCCACACCTACTAAGTTCAACACAAGTATATTTAGGATGGTAAATAAATATAAGGTGTCAAGCTCTATAAAGGCATAATAGGAATCCAAGTAGGTTAGGATTATAGAAGAGATGATGGCCACCAAAACCAAGGCATAGTTGATGGAGGTAGTTAGCATCATATATGTTGACATCAAAGCACTAACTAAGATGTCACACCAGTACATGAAGTTTCCTAAAAAAATTATGGTGGGGGAAGATTGGCACTCATTTATACATAAATTCTAACTAAAATAATATAACCATTGAACAAAAAGTCACTTGTAAGATTTGATACATGATTGGGTGGTGGACACGAGGCCCATGTTGGTACAAGACAATGCCCTCTTTGATGTCTTAATTTGAGACAAGCTGATAGCTTCCAATGAAACTCAACTCTATAAATTATCCTACTTTGGGAAGCTAGAGGAACTCATATAGTTCCTACTCTCAAGAGTCTATAAGGATTACATATACTTTATAAGTAGGTACATGAAGATCTTAGCACAACTGATCAAGAGGATAACTAGGCTCCCAAACACTAGTAAAGACATCCATCAACTAATGGATGATGAGGAGGAGGTAGATCACATCATAAATCTCTTCAATTACTTCAAGGGGTGTTTCAAATTACCCATCAACAAGTGTAAGGATTCCAACATGAGGGTGGTGGCATGCCTCGTAAGCTCTAAATTATGTCCAAGCAATCGATGGACCAACATGTCAAAGGCATACCTATGCATAACAAATCACATGGCACAAGGTGTGTAATTCAATATTATAAATTTCATCATCAAAGAGTTGGTGAAAAACATGTTATAATTCCATAGCATGAATGGAAAATTCAGATGGGGGTCAATACTTATATTGATTATCATGGAGGAGTTCAAGATCCTAGATGGGAATGAGGATAATCTTTGGGTTTTTCTAGAATAGCATGATTCCTTAGTGAAAAAGTATAGAGACTTCAATTGTCCCACCTCCTTCAGCTTAAAATACAAAATACACATGATGTGATGGTGTAATAAGTATATATAGTCCTTTGGGTTAGAATGGTGCATCTTTTAGGGGCTCCATAGAGTTTATTTGGAATAGAAAATTTTGCCATGATGAAATTTTTTTGTTTAGTGTACTTGGCACTAATGGATGGAAATAAGTCAGAGTGGTTAAATCTCCCTTACATCTTCTTATAAAAATAATTCAAAATGGTGCTACGATGAGTCCCCAATATGTAACATCTTGATATCCTAGTCAAAGAACTAGATATGGAGAGGCATCAACTAAGGTACCAATTCATCCATGCTAATGGGAAGGCCACCAAAGATGGGGAAAATGAGTTGGATCGCACTAACATAGATCCCCTCCTAAAGGTTAACATTTAGGGATTCATCCATAAGCTTTATTATGAGATGAATTTGAGGAAGAAGGTGTCCCAGGAAGAAATTTCAACACAAAGCATCAATCCTCCTATCTGGATTGGTGATGAGGGGACCTCAATGCTACTAGAGAAGAGTAAGTTTCCCTAGAAGAAGAGGGTGGAAACTTTGGAAGAAATAAAAGAGCACCTGAAGCTTAATAACACCTTAGAAGAAGAGGAATCCCCCTTAGGCTCTTCCAAGAAATGCACAACATTTATGATGAAGACTTACCCTAACATGAAGAAGAAGGGGAAGGCCCAAATTATCGTGCCCAAGATAGTTCTCTCCAACATAGAGGAGTAAGAGGAGGAAGAATAGATGGAGGAAGAAATATTCAAGAGGGTTGTTTATATTATGCCCAAATAAGATGACTCCTTGTCAAGTGAAGAGACCCCTTCCCCACTACCTCAAACTGAGTTGGAGAAGAGAATGCAAATATAGAGGAGACTTAGCTTTAGTGTGTAAGGAATCTAGAACATAAATGCTCTGATACCAACTTGTCAGGATCCTACTCCTCAATAAGAGTACATATTATTACCTTATATAAGCAACTAAACACAGAATTATACCAGAATGAACAAGTAACTAGAATTCACAAATAACACAAAATATGAGAGACAATACACAATCTTGTATTAATACTCATCCAGAAAGAAAATACAATAAAGAAGATGCCACTTCTTCTCACACCTCTGTGAGGCTTCCCACACCTCAAGGGCTCCCAGTAATTCTCAATCAAGAGTTCACTCTCCTACCAAAAATGGTCCCAACACACAACTCAAACACAGAGTTGGTGTTCACCTCCAACCAATCAGTAATAACACTGCCAGTACACAAGTACTCAAAGTATTTCAAGTAGATCTCCCATGAACTTGCAACAACCTACAACTCAAATGATCTTACCTACACATGTAGATCTACCATGAACTTGCAACAACCTGCAACTCAAATGATCTTACTTACACATGTAGATCTACCATGAACTTGCAACAATCTGCAATTCAAATGATCTTACAATTGGAAGGATCTACCTTGCCTTCCTCTATTGCTCTCATTAAAATACATGCCAATGGGTCTATAAATAGATCCCATACTAAATAATAACTTAGACTTCTAATTTACAATAATTAGACACGTAGCTTAAGACTCAAAATAGTCTTTACAAGCAAATAATCGGTTCAACAAACTAACTATTCATGCAACAAATAGTTTTGGAACCACACAGGTGACCGACATTGGTCCCTATCTGATTAGAGGTGACTAATGTTGGCTGACTCCTGCCAATGTCGGCAGCTTCCTATTCACCCGTGACTGACGTCAGTTAGCCTGATTGACACTGGTGACTATGACACTCAACAACCTCCTCCATGTTTGCATACAATGAAGCTTTTAGCTCCAAAACCTAACAATCTCCCACTTGGAGATAAATAGCTACACTTGTACCTATACCTATACATCATCTAGTTTGTTCCCTGGCTTTGTATCCCTCTTCAAGATCACTCTTGAAGACCAGCCACCACAGATCTTGTGGTGCACCTCCTATCATCCAAATCACCTACCACATCCGCATCTACAAATCCATGTAGAGAAGTGCTTGACCCTGCATAACATGTACACCTACTGCTAGTCCCTCTTAGATACTTGAGAATCCACTAAACTATCCTCTAGTGCTTCTTTCTCGAATTGACCATGAACTTGCTAACAATACCCACTACTTGGGCAAACTCAGGTCTAGTACAAACCATGCACTTAACCTCATTATGTGAATCAAGACACTATTCATAGAACTGTCCAACCATCAGCGTGCTAACTGGTTTCACACAATCATTCAGAGACAAAATCAACCTATGAATTTTCATGTCTCTAAAACACACTCATGTCAAATAATCTTGTTGCTCCCAGATTCCTCATGACACACTTCTGAACTAACTTTACCTTTAGTTCAGCAACTCCCTGCATATGTGACCCTGCAACAAACACAACATACAGTAACAAGATAATGTAGCTAATATTATCCAACTTGGTAAAGAAAACACAATGGTTAAACCTCCATTGTCTTGCAGCTTACTCAAGACCATATACCTTGGCCTTCCATCTCACATGTCCATTCTCGCTCTCCTTTATCTTGAAAATCCATTCATCTCTCAGTGCTTTCTTCTAGTTGACAACTCCACCAAAAAATCCCATTTAGTTCTTCTCCAAGGAATCACATTCCTCATCCATGCCAAGCTCCCACTATTTCTTGGATTCTACCTGCTCTACTTCTTTAATAACTTCTTGGTTTTTGACCATTAGTGAGCAACAAGTAGTGTAAAGAAGGGAAATGATGAATTTGAGGCTTACTTATCCTTTCAGTCCTCCATATGGGTGCTTGAGACTCCTTGACAGTGTGTTGTCCACCCAAAATTCATCTCAGTGACTGATGTTAACCACATCTCAGTCTGCACCTGACTGACATCAATTTCATGCGACTGGCTCATCACCAATGTCAGTTCCCCCTAACCGATGTTGGTGTTTATTTGTCCAGAGTCACTGACATTAGGCTGCACATAGCCGATGTTGGTCCCTGTCTAGATGTTGACATCAGTTTTCTAACTGATTTTAGTCTCTATGTTTTACTTGTGAGCAATGACTTCTACTGGTGAGCTTCTTTTGGATCAAACCCTTATCCATATCAACCTTGCTCTACTCAGAATTATTTAGCCCCTTGCACTAATATCTATCTATCATCTTCTCCTTGAAAACCAAGGCTTTCCTCTTCTTGTCATGAACATCAAATTTCTTAAGAAACATCACTTTCTTCTTTTGTTTATAGAAATCTCAATCCATGCTTTTCAAATCCGAAAGCATACCCTTTGACTCAAGAACATGCATCCCCTTCTTATTCATGTGACGAAGCCTATTAAGTGACATCTTCGAATCTATAGCTAAAGTAGATAAACCAAAAGGAGAATTAGTAATACAAGTAGATAGATAAAGTGTACCTAATTTCTTACCTCTTGATACAATAAGTGCACCCTTGGAAACTTTCCAAGAGTCCATTGTGAGAGTTATTGTGCAACCCTCATCACCCAACTTTCCAACAAAAATCAAATTCTACTTCAGGACTAGGACATGCATGACCTCCTTCAACACCCATGTGTTACCCATCTACAATTTCAACTTCACTTTCCCTTTGCCAACCATTTGACAAGGCTTACCATCCCCTAAATAAATTTCTCTAAAGTCTCCCTAGACATATTCATGAAAAAATTCCCTATTTGGGGATGCATGGAAAGAGGCACCAGAATCTAAAACCCAAGATTCTACGTTACTCAAGGAACATACCAGAGCATCCTATGCAACAAAATCTATGACATCTACTTCTTCATGTCCTTCATGCTGATCTTTATTCACCCAAAAATCTCATTATACATGCCCTTGCTTTCCACATTTCTAGCAGTTTATTTTGCCATACCTAGACTTGGATCTCCTACCTATCTTTAATGTTAATCTCCCATGCTCGATCTTCTATCTTTGCCTTCCCATACTTTCAACACTCAAAGCATTCCCTGATGATTCACCTATGCTTTTCTTGTGAATTTCTTCATTTAAGATTACACTCACAACATCATCAACTTTTAAGATCTTTGAAGCAGATGCAGTATTACTAACTACCATTACCAAACTCTCCCAACTTTTAGGTAATGAGCACAAGATTAAGAGATCCTTAATTTCATCATCAAAAACAATATTGACTAAATTTAACTAGTTTACCAAACGATGGAAATCACTAAGATGACTATGTATAGATCCACCTTCCAACATTTGCAAATTAAATAATTTCTTCATAAGAAATACCTTATTCGAGGCTGAGGGTTTTTCATAAAAATTTGCCAAAGATTCCATCAACTCTACCATTGTCTTAGCCTATGATAAGTTGGAAATCATAGATGATTCAAGGCTCAACCTTATAGATCCTAGAGCCTTCCGATCAAGAACCTCCCATTCTTCATCCTTCATATCTATGGGCTTGCATGCAACCCCACCCAACGGTAAGTACAAATCTTTTTGATATAGATAATCTTCTATCTTCATCCTCCATAATTGATAGTTCTTGCCATTAAACTTCTCCATTCATATCTTACTTTATTCTTCCATTGTTATACTTCCACTCAAATAGAAACCCTTGTGAGTGACCTGTAATCAACAAACACTAACTAGATCTGATACAACTTGTTAGTAACCCAACCAAAAGCTCTGATACCAATTGTAAGGAATCTAGAACATAAATGCTCTGATACCAACTTGTCAGGATCCTAATCCTCAATAAGAGTACATATGATTACCTTGTATAAGAAACTAAACATGAAATTATACCAGAATGAACAAGTAACTAGAATTCACAAATAGCATAGAATATGAGAGACAATACACAATCTTGTATTAATACTCATCCAAAAAGAAAATACAATAAATAAGATGCCACTTCTTCTCACACCTCTGTGAGGATTCCCAAACCTCAAGGGCTCCTAGTAATTCTCAATCAAGAGTTCACTCTCCTACCAAAAATGGTCCCAACACACAACTCAAACACATAGTTGGTGTTCACCTCCAACCAGCGAGTAATAACACTGCCATTACACAAGTACTCAAAGTACTTCAAGTAGATCTCCCATGAACTTGAAACAACCTAAAACTCAAATGATCTTACTTACACATGTAGATCTACCATGAACTTGCAACAACCTGCAACTCAAATGATCTTACTTACACATGTAGATCTACCATGAACTTGCAACAACCTGCAATTCAAATGATCTTACAATTGGAAGGATCTACCTTGCCTTCCTCTATTACTCTCATTACAATACATGCTAATGGGTCTATAAATAGATCCCATACTAAACAATAACTTAGACTTCTAATTTACAATAATTAGACACATAGCTCAAGACTCAAAATAGTCTTTACATGCAAACAATCGGTTCAACAAACTAACTATTTATGCAACAAACAGTTTTGGAACTGCACAGGTGATCGATGTCGGTCCCTATCTGACTAGAGGTGATCGATGTCGACCAACTCCTGTCGATGTTGGTAGCTTCCTATTCACCCCTGACCGACGTCAGTTGGCCTGACCAATGCCGGTGACTATGACACTCAGCAACCTCCTCCATGTTTGCAGACAATGAAGCTTTTAGCTCCACAACCTAACATAGTGAAGCAAAAATGTAGAGGGTATAGGAGTTGGAGGAGAAAAAATAAGAGATGACAAAGGTTAGGATGCCAAAAGAGGTCATCAAGATGGTTGAGGCTGAGGAACAAAGGAGAGGATGAAGAGTGCAAGGCATAAAATAGAATATAAATACTGAATAAGGAAGGAAGGATGAACTAGGGAAGAGCCCAAAGAAGCAACAAATATAGGATCACCAATAGAAAATGAGTTGAAGTTCAAATGGATAGACATGGGCATATACCAAGATCACATTGATGTGGTGCTAAAATTACACTAGAGGTGAGAGGCCATTAGGGCCAAAGGAAAGTCCCAAGTAGAGATAGATCAAATAGAGGCCAAGGAGATAGAGGCTATAGAAAATAAATGTAGGGCAAAAACCATGCAAATAAAGGCTAAAAAGGAGAAAGAAAAGAGAAACGGGTTGAAGAGAAGGTAGGAAAAGGGAAAAGGAGGAAAAAACAACCTAGGAGGAAAGGGCCAGGATGGTAAAAGAGAAAGAAGAGAAAAAGGTTATAGCTAGCATAGAATCTAGAAGGGAAGGGGTACTAGAAAAGGCACCTAGAGCCTCAAATATAATGGTAGAGAAAGATGCATAATAGGTATGCTTGATTTTTGAAGGAGTGATTGAAGATTAAAAAATTCAATACTAGTGCCTTAGAGAAACAAGCAAAGAAATAAATGTACATGGGGTATAAGTCCACTGAATAAACCTCACAAGAGGAAGAACATTATAGTGAGTCAAGAGCTGAAGAAAAAAAGGTAGACAAGTGGGATAAGTCTAGTGAAGAATCCCAAGAAGAAGGAGAATAAGAAGGCATTGGCAAAGATAATAGCTCTAGTGAAGAAGAAGAGTTGAGAAAGGGAGAGGAATATTAGCCAAGAAATAGGGAAAGAGTTTAGTAGGAGTTTAAAGAGGATGAGGATTTATATATGATGGAGTGCATTCCACCAAAGACTGCCATGATGTTGATGCACCACTAGGTTTCTTGGGCATTAGATTACTACATGGATGAGCTTGAGTTTGAGGTTTTGACAAAAGTAATTTAGAGCACCAAGAAAAGAAAGAGGAAGGTCATAACTACCAAATCATAAATATTTGAGACACAAACCATATGTTCTTATCTAATGCCCTGATCAAGATGGCCTCCTTAGTAGCATGCAAGAAAATCATCAATGATGTACACATAAATAGCTAGAAAAAGATAGTGCAAGAGACTAAAAAGGATCTTGAGGAAACAAGGCTCATGATTAAACATTTAGTTGAGTATATAGAAGAGGTGAATCCATCCATTTTGGATGGTGTCAATGGCTTGAGGATGAAATAATTTGATAAGGTTTGTGTGTTTGTTGAACAAATTCTCCCTAAGATGAGGCTGACATTGGAGGAGTAAGAAGACCCATGTGAGGCCTTAAGAAGAGAATTCAAAAAGAAGCTCTACATGGTGGAAGACCTCTTTGTCAAGTTAGAAGTGAGTGTAGAGGAATTAAATGCTATATTTTCAACTTTACTAGCTAAGAAGTAGTTATTGATGCATGTCTTAAAAAGGCAAAGGAGGAAAAAGACACTTTGTTCAACACTCTTCAATGAGCAAAACTGAGCACATCCAAGTGATGGCAAAGGTCAACACTCTTAGAAAGTAATTAAAGACCCAAGATAAAGACCTAGAGGCTCTCTTTTGTGCCTTCCAAATAAAGGCTAGTGAGCAAATGGATATCTTATATGGTAGGGTAAGGTGAGCCAAGTAAAGGCTTAAGGTCTTCAAGAAAGAACTAGAAATCATAAACATGCTTACCCTTAAGGTAGCCTCATCTAAAGCAGATGGTGTCATTGGAGAAATCAAGGGTGTTATACATGGTTTTGAGAACTTCAAGGTATAATTATATTAGGGTGCACCCAAGTTTATGCACCAAAGGTGATAAGATACTAGTCTTAGGTGGACTAATAATTTTATATGGGGTATTATTGGTCCCCCTTTTTGTACCAACTATGTGGACTATGCCAACTAGACCTATCTTGATACAATGCAATATTTTGAAATGATTTCTCCACTTTTATACTTATGGAGCCAACTGGATGAATCTTTGAGAATCCTATGCTAGCTAACAGGAAGTTACATGATACCGCCCTTTGAAGGACATCCCTATAGGAAATTGTACATGGTAGCTACAAAAGTATAGGTGTCAGAAGAGTGGAGTAGGTGATATAGTGACCCCCTAGTGATAACTTAGCATATAATGTGTGATCATGTAACTTGGGTAACATAGTGGAGCTGATGGACTAGTGACCCCCAGTGATATTTCATCACTTGGAATGTGCCCATCTAACCTGGCAAGGAGATGCCTAGTTGCCTCTAAAAGAAGGCTTGTTTTTTAAGGAGGAAAATTAATGTAGTGAAGCAATGCTAAAATGGAGAGCCAACATTATCATTGTGTCTTCTATAGGAAATAAGTTGGGTATTCATAATGTATAGTCCAAGCTCACCTATGAGTTGTGGGCATGAGTAGTGTTAGGGAAGAGCATGTGATCTACTTTTATATCTTGGACTTTGTATGTTGAAATGTGAAGTTAATGAAGAATGTTGTTGAAGCACTAGAGTGTTGATTCTTGCATTATAGTATGCATATTTTTATGTTTATAACTTAGTGTATATGATCAATGATATAGTTTATTTATTTTGAATATATTTTAGTATAAATGTTTACCCCTAGATGTTAATGGCATTCTTGTGTCATATAGTGACTTCGAACTATCTATAGAATAGCCTAAGTGTTGGAAATTGAATGTGCCAAGACTTTAAGACCTGCACCTAGAGTGATAGCTTAAGGATGAGCACTGGATCCTAAAACATTTTCATGATTAAGCTAAGTGCCTAAATAATTATTAACCTACTATTCAATATCTTGCACCATGAAGAGCCATGTCTAGTAAATATGAACTTGCACATAGGATTTATGCCCTTGAGAAGGCTCACACTTTTTAAGCTTCCCAAGAGTAGCCTAGCACTGACATGCCATTTGAATTCATCCTACCAAGGACTACGTCCTTTTGAACCCAAAGTTGCACCATGTTTTAACTAGCCCAATGTGGGCCTGATCCTTTTGCTATTTCACTTTGGGTGAGCACATAAGGCTTACACCTTATGTGAAACTAATGCCAACATAGTAGTGTGTTAAATGTTGTGCGCTAGACCCTAGTATACTTGTACCTAGATATCCCAAGCATAGAACTTAATTGGCTTGACTGCTAAGCCCATGACCAAGCATAAAATATAAATTAGTGAACTTTTATACAATACCATTCTTCTCAAGAAAAGGTCAAATAATTGCTATTTTGCACATCCAGGATGCTACCAACCTTTTTTCTATTCACAATGTTGTTCAAGATGATGTGGCTATCATACTACTTTTTCTTTCCTTCAAAGGAAAAACATTGTAGTGGTATAGAAAGCTTCCATTAAATTCCATTGCTACTAAGGATGAGTTAGGTGCAACCTTAGACAATTTGAGGACAAATTTGATAACATGTCTTTAGTTGAATAGCTGACTAACATAAAAAGATCTCCTCATGAGTTCATGTCTGATTTCAACCTTAGATTATAAAATACATGGACTAGAATACCTACATGTATCAAACCATCCCTTGAATATGCCTTCTCATATTATTTAAAATCCCTTAATTTTGATATCAGTGTGATGATATAGTCAATGGGTGGCAATACCTTACCAAATACTTATGAGGTTTCCATAAGATCATAAAATAGTTTGATACAAATTGGTGATCTTTCTCCTAGGCCTCTAATGTCTATATTCCCAGAGTTTCAATCTTTTCCACCCTCTCTAACTAAAGTTGTATACCCTTCTAGTCAAATTAGTGAGATTGGAGAATTGAAAAGTTTGTTATAATATTTTGGGATTGATGTAGTTCAACTCAAGAGATAGAGATACTAAGGTAGGCCTTATCAACAATAGAATCAGACCTCATATCAACCTTTCAGAGATCAAAGGCCTCCCTATCAAGGTTTTAGGAAAAATAGAGCACCTTACTAGGCATAAGGAGTGATAGTTCTAGCTAAGCCATATGCATCTCTTGATATTAATGCACCATACACATAAAAATCTATTGTTCCCACATGATCTCAAAATAATTTGATTCATGACTCAAATTGGTAGCCCTCCCACCTCAATGATTCTTAGAACCAAGCCTTGATATCATAGAACACTAATATGCCACAAATGACATAAGAATAATTTTCTCTTCAAAGAGATCAATATCAAGTGATAAGTTTGGTACCCGAAGGAGAGGCTCAACAAGTTCAAGGGGAACCTGATGTCATTAATGTAAACTAGCAAATAGATGATTATGTTACTTGTAATCATGGTGGTGAGACTATTAGTTTAAGTGGTCAAGTTGTATTTATAAATAAAGCTAAAATAAGATCCATTGATGAGGCTCAAGATGTGACTCATGCTTCAAGTACTCCTAATGTTATTTTGAAAAGTACAAAAGATCAACCTAATGCTCCTATAACATAAAAAAATGAGAATGTAGAGGTTGGGAAGGTCTCTCAATTACCTTTGGTCCATGAATAACTAGTGGTCCAAAAGGTGTAGCCCAATGTTAGTGGAGCTTATTCAGTATAGTGGATCAGATGAAGAAATCCAATGTCAGAATTAGCTTATGGGATTCCCTTGCTACTCCAAGATAAAAAGATATGCTCATCCAAGAGATTTTATCGCTCAAGGTGTCTCTAGAACTAGTTGATAAACAAGGGTTTTCCTAAATAATTTAGACCAACCAATGAATCAAAAAGTAAAATAGGTAAACAAAATGGAAAAAAGGGACAAAGCTAAGGAAAAGTCAAGTAAAACTCCTCCATTCTACCTCTCTTTGATGGTTGGTGACTATCTAGTTCATAACTCTATGGTGGATAGTGGATCCAGTAACATTGTCATGCCTAAGCAAATTGTAGACAATATTGGTCTTTTCTATGAACCAAATATTAAAGGGGTATTGTAATTGGATAGTTCACCAACAAAGATAGTAAGCATCATTAAGGGTTTAAAGTTAACACTACATGCTTGTTCCAATGTTATTGTTGACCAAATTTGACCCTATAGGTCAAATTGGGACCCCTATAGGAAAAAAATTCATCTTTAGAGGTTTATTAGGGGTCTAATGTTATGTCATGAGGTGTATTATAGGTTAACTGATGCCATTTAAATTTATATTAGCCTTGGTCCTTATTCTTTTTAATCATTTTAGTCGTAAGAGTCATTTTGATGTCAAAAAGGGGCATTTAATGAGTTTTACATCCTCCTAGGTACATGTGAAGGTTTCAAGGTATGATGTCACACACCATGTGTCCTCTTATGTCTTAAGTAAATTTTCCTAACTAAAAAGAGGTAGGTTCCTTAGAAAAAAGGTAGCTTTATCGAAAAAGAGGAGTTTTATTGAGTTGTATAGACTTCTAAAGTTTGAGACATTTTAAGAGTGTCTCTTGGTCTTCCAAACACTTTTTTTAGTGATTAGTTTTATTAGAAGCTCAAAAAATGACTAGAACCATTTAATCACTCCTTCCACTAGGCTTGCCAAGTAAAAAATAGTCTTCAGGTTTGTACTTGGTATGATCAGCAAGAGAGGTTTTAGGGAAAATTATCTTGAGGGTGTATTATACATTAATTTAGCTTAAATTTGAATTTTTTTAATATAGGAATGGTGTTGTGTGATTTATGAACAATTCTTAAGAAGTTAGACTATCTAGTTTGCCTACTAATCTATACACCCTATAGGTTTTGCCTTGTTTTAGGTAAATTTATAAAATTAACCTAATTATGTTTTTTTTAAAATTATTATTACTCCCTCCTTCAATGGTACCCATTCTTGGTTTAATTTTTCAAGGTGTTGTGATTGAAAAATCATCTCAAGTTTGCAGACTACTCTCATTTGGAATGACATGCTAGTTTTCCACCATTTTTATATACTCATGCTTTGTTAGTGATTTCATGGGGTGTAAATACGTTTATTACCATGTTTTCCATGTTTTATTAACACTTAAACTTTCTAGGCTATGTCTCCAAGCAATTCTTCATGAAGGTGCATTCATATGTCACTGTATAATTAGTCTTCTATATAACTATCATACCAGTCAGCTAGGTGCTTTCATGGAGGGTTATCAATGTTTAAAAAGAAGTATAATAATTTATTTTTAATGTTTTAAAACATCCTATTTTTCCATTCCAACATCATGATAAATATATCAAGTGAATATGAAAGTACATTCCTTGAATGCATGGACCATTTTCATTTTTTGCCTACATACGTTTCAAAGTGCATCTATAGGCATTCAAAAGGAGAATAACATATTGAATATAGGTTTTAAATATTGGTTTCAAGATTTTAATCAATATAAACACATATTTATATTATTTTAAAATATTTTAGGTCTACCAATGGGTTCAAATCATGCACATTGTCCACACTATCACACTTGCTACCTGTACAGGAAAAGGCCACCTATAGGCAGCCTAACAAAGAGATAATTATCAATTTCAAGTGTTGAATAATTTGATAAAAACTTTATTTGGATTCATAGTATGTTTTTTTACCTTATTATACCCAATTGAGAGGATGGGTTGGAAAATGGAGTTGGAAATCACTTCAAAATTTTAATTGACTGTGTTCAGGCCCTTTGTCCCTAAAAGTGCAAAACATAGATCCTAGGGGTTTTGTTGATATTTTATAACATGGTTGAAAGGATTATTAAGGAATAAAAATGGATTTTATTTGTATACCTATCATATTAAAAGAGATATTAAATATATGGATTCAATTTAAATTATGGAAGGTATAAGTTAAAGGCCTCAAAGTTGCCTTAAAAAACATTGAAACTTTACATTAACATCTACAGGTTTAGAGGTTTGAGTGACAGTTAATTTCCTAAGGTTGAAAAAAATAAATTAAATCATGGGTATAATGGTTAAATTATTTTAATTTTATAAAAAAATTAATTAATGTCATTATAAGGATGTGGATACATATTTCTTCAAGCTCATGGACACTTACAAGTGTCCCTCTACAAGAAATAGGCATCTACAACTGGGAAGGTAGTTAATGACTCAATAAAGTTGTGTTGATGGTTTTTTAGCACATCCAAGGTGAATTAATGAGAATGGATACCATAAATATTAAATTTAAGTCTTCATATATCATAAATAAAGTACAAATAGGTAATGCATACCTACAAGAAGTGAAGAAACAGGATATCATAATCAAAAGGCAGGGAAACTCAGTTTGATGATTTCAAAGTGCATATGAAGAGCATAAGTAGGTTTGGAATGATGAAATGTATTTTGAACTCTTACATGAAGATAATTATCAGATAAATGAGATTTAAACAATGTATATCAATCATATAATACCCCTGAGGACCCTATGAGTACCTACAACCATTGTAGATGACTATGACAAATAATGAGTAGGAAAGGCAGTGTTCTTAGTGTGAATATGGAATGAACATGAGAAAAAATGATCAAATTAATTCAAAAAATTTATTTTCAGGTCTTACTAAGGTTTTTATGACATCATGAAAAGGTCTAACCATATAAGGAACACTTACAGGAGCTTTAAACAAGCAAAACTCAGTTAAGAATGGAAACTCAATTTTGATTAAGCAAGATGTATGGAAAGGTATAGTAGGGGTTGAAGGAATAAATTTTATTGGAATAAATTTATTGTGTTAATAATAACCTTATTATACTATAATATTTTTCTATTAAGGAAATATATGAGCTCTAGACAAGCAAGGTATAATCCACATCTTGGAACCCTGCATCGTCTTCTTTTTTAGAAGTTTGTTTGGTTTTTTGAAGAGTTAGTAGGTCATATGACCTAACCATGAGATATATATATGACCTACTAACTCTTCAAAAAAACCAAACAAACTTCTAAAAAAAGAAGACGATGCATGGTTCCAAGATGTGGATTATACCTTGCTTGTCTAGAGCTCATATATTTCCTTATATATATATATATATATATATATATATATATATATATAACATAAATTAATAGGATAATACCTTAAAATAACAATTTTTCTTGGAAAAATATGGGAAGTACCCTTTTTTGTCTTAGACAGAGGGTACTTCCCCTTATGCAAAATTGGTAGGTTTAGAGGAAAGTGTATAAAGGGTTGAACTAGGGGTTTTTTTGACCTTGAAAATAGTTTTGTATAGTTATATATAACTTATGAAAATATTAAAGACACCTCATATAATTATATAACTAAATAGGGAGGTTTAAAACACTAAGGTTTCAGTTAGACCTAGTAGGCAGAGTTAAGGCCAAAAAGCCAAATGGTTGGCTATTTTTACTTATAGATATTAGTGATCCTTATATATAAATATAACATGTTTTTAGGGTGAATTAATAAGTGTTTAAGATCTTGTATTCAGGGAGAACCATCAAAAAACTCATTTTGGGCTTTAGGGTGCATATAGACCTACTAAACATGACTAGGCCTTGAATCCAAAAGGAGGGTCAACTAAATGTATAGAATTATATGATCAATAAAATTAATTTTTTAATGTTAATATGGTATTAATATAGGTGATAAACCTTTTATAAGGTAGATAAGTTTTAGGGGAATCCAATTTTGGCTTAGGACTAAATTTAGGTTTGTGCAAATGGAGAAGTAAGCTTAATAGGAGAAGTTTAGATAATCACATCATTTATGAGGTTGTTAATGGGGATATAAGGAGTCATGTGAAGTTTATAAATGTCTTCAACTATGTTCTAGTAGAATTTTTTGGCATATTCAAAATCCAATCTTTATGAATGAGCCTCAAGAGGTTGAAACAGGCTTAAACCCTTACTCATGACCAATTTAAGGAAATGGAAATGGAAATATAACATAATGGAATAGTTTTAGTATGATTATGATTTAAAATTTTAGGATACTCTCTAAATATACTCCCCATGTTTTTTGACTATACATAATTATATGAACAATGTATAAAATAAGGTACTTTTGACTATTTTATGTGTTTTTTAGGTTCTAAAAGGAGTCTAAAGGTGAAATAAAGTTTGGGGGAAATATTATGACTTGTAATAACTCAATATGTTAATTTATTTCTTCATAAAAACTATTAATTTTTCAAATAATAGCTCTCATCTCAGCCAGTCAAAACTAGCATAGTGACCAAGCTAGTGAGAAGTGTGAAAACTCCAAATGGAAGTGATTTTAAGGTGTGTCTGATGCATCTAATACCATGAAAGGTATTTATAATTTTAATAAACTATATTTTATGTATTTTTATGAGAAAATAAATCCAAATTTGATGCCAAGTGTGTAGAGTACATGAAAGAGGAGTTTTTAAGACTAGAGATGGTGATAGCTCATTTTGGGAAGGTTCTAGATGACTAAGAATATAACCAATTCATGGAGAGGAATGTATAAAATACTTACCCTTCATTACAATAATTATACCTATATATAATTAGTTTTGGGATGTTCAAATAGGTTCAAATAATGAAGGTAGTTTTCTAAGCTAGAATGAGAATTTTCATGAGTTTCATGCCTTGTATGGCCACTTATCTCATCTAACCTTGCATGGTTCATCATATATCCTCTTCCCATGAAAAATTAACTCCTTTTTTAATATTTACAATTTTGCTTGTGACCCTTGGACTTCTCTCTTATTCTCTCTCTATGAATTTATATAAGAACTAGCCATTTTGGCCATTGTAACTCATGGTCCACTTAAGTATGGTGAAGCCCTACTCATTTGCATACCATATAATGAATAATAATACTAATTTTTACCTATTCATGATTATTAATAGTTTTTTTATTTAATTTTATATCTTAATTAGTGAATACTATGGATTCCTTAGCATGTTGTATCATTCTATCATCTATTTACAGTTGGAAAGCTTCTTCTTGCATGGCATGTGAAGTGATTGAGGAAGTGTCAAGGTTGATTGAGTTATTTGATTCAATAGTTCCATTAAATGCCTATTATTTATTCCTCCTATCCTAAAAATTCATCCATAACCATATAATTTAACATTGATGTAAGAATATGTATATTGGATAAGTGTATGTTTAGCTAGTCTCTTGTTTTCATGTGTTACATACGGTTGGTTGGAAGTCATTAACTTATTTGGTATATCACCTCCCTTAGGAAAGTTTAATTTAAATTTTATCTCTCCCTTCACCCCCCCACCCCCCCCCCCCCCCACCAAAATTTTAGGTGTAGTAGTGATCCACAGTGGTACATTAAGGGAGATATCCCTACCTAGATATTCACCTCATCCTTAGGCTACCCATAAGCCTAGAGGTGTTTCAATTTTACCACTTGGATGAGGAGAGATAATACATATCTTAAAAGGGTGAATATACAAGTGATAATAGATTTTATCATGCCCGTTGGGACTCTTAGTTTAAGAGGTTGAAATATTTTTGGTGTTGTGTTTCAACAATCAGCCTTTCGAGGCATTTATCTAAGCATCAATGGTGACTTTGAAGTTACATCTTCTGGTCAATCAAACTATGTTTCCTTTTGAATATTATTCTTAATATATTTATTTATGTTTTTACTTTAAATGAAGTTCCATGGCTAACTTTGGTGTTGAGTTTTGTTTTACACAAGTTGGTGAGGTATATCAATCTTATGGCATCCCCTATCATCCCTATCATAATCCTTACCACATTAAACATGAAGTGTAATAGCTCAAAAATGAAGTATATCAGCTTATTCATAAAGTGTATCAATCTTATAGCTATCCTTCTCAATGTCTTGCTTATCCTAGTCAACCTAGTCACTTCTCAATTCAATCCATTTTTACTTTCAAGCAAACTCTCTTGGGCTATGAAAAGTAAATGATATATCATAACGCACAAAGGGGATATGGTATAGATATTATTATTCATTGCATTCATAAGGTGAGATATGCATTAGAGCTGGTCAAAAGAGAGTGGGAGCCTATTAAGAGAGCCAATTGGAAAAGGCTCACAAGTGATATGCTAGATATGAGTGGCCTAGTTTCATCCTTAGAGGATAGGCTAAGAATTAATGAAAATAAAACTCACCAATCATATCATCCTTCATATACACTTCCCCAATAGTGTTATCAGTCCTACTTAAATACTAATCATGAGCCCAATCAAGCTTGTCAAAGTCATCCTTTTCCCAATTAGCTGGAAGAGAGAGTTTAAAAGAGAAACCTTATTTTTAAAGAAAATATTGATAGGTAGATTGATTTGTCTAATATGAAAATGTAGCATTTATTTTTATCAAAAAATTAAGTGGAATATAATCCCTTATTCCAATCTCCCATTGCATCCACATCTCAATAAAAAACCTCTAGGTATGAAATTTCAAGTTGGAAACAAGGTAAAGAATCCAAGTCTAAAGAGATCCCAAGTTACTTAAACACTTCATCCACTCCTAAAATTACATTACTACATCAAAAAACTAATATTAATCCTAACATCATTAGTTTTAATAAGATATTGGAGTCATGGGGAAAGAAAGATGAGAAAATTCTTGATAAAGAGTGTGATGTTGAGAAGGAGCTTGATCCTATACAAACCCCTCCCACCCTTCCTCAAGAAACCTCTTGTCCTCCATACCAGCCCTATTTTAATCATTATCCTAATTATTATTACTATAAAATTCAAGATATACTCTTCCAAGATAACCTAGCCAAGCAAATTGAAGACTTAGAGTCAAAGATGAAATTGGTAAGCTAAGGTGTGATGGAAGGTTTTAACCCAAAAGAAGATCCTATGCCTAAACACATCCCATATAACCTTCTTCAAGAGAATGATCAAGCCCAATAATATTTTAATGAATTTATTTTACAATGAAAGGAATAAAAAAATACATTTTAGCCAAATGTCTGCCTCCTCTTCCTCAAGATCTTCCAAAAGAATCCCTTGTATTTCACTCCCAATCTGATTTTGAGTTCTATGTGCCACCTCCACCAACTAATTCATATTTTACTCACCCCATAACCCTTTTCCATGATGTAAATATGGTATGGGACCATAAATAGGATTATTTGATTGATAAAATATTAGAACCCTTTCTTGAAGAAATCCTAACTCCTTGGCAGCCTCATTGGAATAAGTCACCTGATTTTAAGATGCCTAGTCTTGGCATCACCAAGAAGGAAAAGGATATGGAAGATATTTCAGCCCTAGGGAACAAAATTCATGTTGTGGTAGTTGATAATAAAATTTAGATCCCTCACTAAGTCTTAAGTTATGAATAAGAGGTGGTTTATTATGTGGAAACTTCTAATTGGGTTGATGAGGAAGAATATTTTCCTTTTGCCAAAGAGGAAATCATCATTAGTTCTCCCATCACTTTATAAGATATCATAGATGGGCAAGGAAAATTACTTAATCAAAATTTGGATGACTTGTTTGAAATCATTGGAGAAAGTTATAATCCTCTTCAAGAGGATATAATCTAGTCAAAGATGGAGAAGGTAGCTTTGGAACTAAAGTGAGTATGCAAAGAAAAAATAACCTTTCAAATCTATCCTTTCAATAAGCATATGAATTTGATGATGATATGTTTGAAATAATAAAAATTAAATATCATCCTCTTAATAAATTGGGATAAAAACATCAACTCTTGAATGATGGAATAATCTCCTATTGGCCTCAATCTTCTACAGAACAAGAAACCAATCCTCTTAAAGCCATGCCTACCAAGAAGATACTAGTTGATCATGAGATGAAGAGTAGGTAGTGGTAGGAGGTATGTGCATAAGTTAAAGAGGAATGATTTACTTGAGAGAAGATCAAGTGAAGTGCTAAGGAATAGGTTTTATCTACAAAACATCTAACCTAAGGAGAAACATGCTTGACATTGTGATTCATCTCATGAAAAGGGAGATTTAAAAAACTTTCCTTTTGATCTTGGAAAGGAGGTATACTTAGTTTCTATTTGTTCATAATATTTTGTCTTTTAATTTCCCAAAGTTCTTTGAGAACATGTGTGTTTTTTTAGTGTGTTTGATTTGCTTCATGTGTGTCCTTTTTTTTGTGTGGTTAAGGTAATTAGTTGTCTTGTCATGATCAAATCCTATGGCCAAAGGTCTCATTTTTTTATTTCAAACTTTAGATGATTCCCTCAGCACAATGGACTAATAAGGCTACTAGTCTAGTTAGTATAGTAGGCATACTACACCTATGAGTCACTAATGTGTTGACCAAATTTGACCCTACAAATCAAATTAGGACCCCTTTAGGAAAAAACTTTATCTTTAAAGGTTTATTATGGGTCTAATGTTATGTAATGATGTGTATTATAGGTTAATTTATGTCATTTAATGTTACTTGGTCCTTAGTATTTTTAATGATTTTAGTTTTAGGAGTCATTTTGAGGTAAAAAAAGGGGAGTTTAATGATTTATATGACCTCCTAGGCAAATGTGAAAGTTTTAAAGGATGATGTCATGCCCCATGTGTCCTCTTATGTCTTAAGTAACTTTTCCTAAAGGTTCCTCAGAAAAAGGGTAGTTTTTTTTTTTAAAGAGGAGTTTTATTGATTTTTATGAACTTCTAAAATTGGGTACATTTAAAGAGTGTCCCTTTATCTTCCACAAATTTTTTTAAGTTATTAGTTTGATCATAATCTCAAAAATAAAATAAAATCACTTATTTGTCCTTCCACTAGGCTTGGTAAGCAAAAGAAATCTTTAGGGTTGTACTTGATATGATCAATATGAGAGGATTTAGGAAAAAATATCTTGGGGGTTTATTATACACTTAGATAGATTTGATTTTATTTTTCGATGTAGAGGAATGGTGTTTTGTGCTTTATGAACCATTCCTAAGAAGTTAGACTATCTAGTTTGAATACTAATCTATGCACCCTATAGGTTTTACCTTGTTTTGGGTAAATCCATACAATTCACCTACTAATTTTATTGAAATATTATTATTACTCCATACTTAAATTTTTCCCATGCTTGGTTTCATGTTTTAAGGTGTTTTGATGGCCAAATCATCTCAAGTTTGCAAACTACTTTCATTTGGGATAACAGGCCAGTTTTCCACCTTTTTCAGAACCTCATTCTTTGTCAATGATTATAGGGGGTGAAAATAAGTAAATTAACATGTTTTATTAACCTCTCAAATTTATATTATATATCTCTAAGAAATTATCCATGAAGGTGCAGTCATAAGTCACCATACAATCAATCTGCTATATAACTGTCACATACCAATTAGCTAGGTGGTTTCATGGAAGGTTATCAATGCTAAAAATTAAGTATAAGTGTTTTTTTTGAAGGTTTTAAAACATATTATTTTTCCATTCTAACATCATGATAAAGAGATCAAGTGACTATGAAAGCACATTCCTTGAATGCATGTACCATTTCACTGTATGCCTGCATACCTTTCAAAGTGCATCTATAGGCATTCAAAAGGAGAATAACACATTGAATATAGGTTTTGAAGATTGGTTTAAAGATATTAATGTATATAAAAACATATTTATATGATTTAAAAAGAGTCTAGGTCTGCCAATGGGGTCAAATCATGCACATTGTCTATAATATCACACTTGTTTCTTGTACAAGAAAATGCCACCTACAAGTAGCCTAACAGAGAGTTAATTATCTATTTAAAGTGTTTAATAATGTGATGGATAGTAGTTTTATTTACCATATCATACTAAATTTAGAGGATGGGTTGGAAAATGGAGTTGAAAATCACTTCAAAATTTAAAATGATTGTGTTCAGGCCCTTTCTCCCTAAAAGTGGAAAATAGAGATCCTAAGGGTTTTATTGATATATTGTAACATGGTTAAAAGGAATTTTTAGGCATCCCAATGGATTTTAATTATATCCCTATCATATTAAAATAAATATAAAAGAGATGGAGTCAAGGGAGAGTATGGAAATCATAATTTAAAGGCCTCAAAGTTGCCTTAAAAAACACTAAATCTTTGCATTAACATCTATAGGTTTGGAGGTTTGAGTGACAGTTGATATCCTAAGGTTGGAAATAATGAATTTCCTCATGGATATAATGGTTTAATTATTTTATTGGTATACAAAATGTCATTAATGTCGTTATAAGTATGTGGATACATAGTCCTTTAAGCTCATGGACACCTATAGGTGTCCCTCTATAAGAAATAGGCACCTATAGCTAGGATGGAAATTAGTGACTCAGGCAAAGTGTTTTGATGGTGTTTTAGTGCATATAAGGTAAATAAAAGGTGAATTAAGGTGATATTTTACTATAAATATTAAAGTTAAGTGTTCATATATCATAACTAAAGTCCAAATAGGTAATGCATACCTACAAAAATTGAGGAAACATGATATCATAGTCAAAAGCCAGGGAGAACTTAGTTTGATGATTTCAAAGTTCATATGAAGGGAATAAGTAGGGTTGTAATGATGAAATATATTTTTAACACCTCCATGAATATAACTATCACTTCCATGAGATATTAATAATGTATATAAAGCCTATACATACCCCTTAGGACCCTGTGAGCACCTACAGTCATTGTAGATGACTGTGACAAATAGTGAGTAGGGAAGGTAGTGTTCTTGGTGTGAAGATGGTATGAAAATGAAAAAAAATGATATATGTACATTCAAAATGGTATTTATATGTATTAATAAGTTTTTTTGAACATCAAGCCAAGGTCTAACCATATAAGGAACACCTGTAGGAGATCTAAACAAGCAAAACATAGTCAAGAATGGAAACCTAGTTTTGACTAAGAAAGATGTATGGAAAGTTATAGTAGGGGTTGAATGAATTAAATAGATTAGAATAAATTTATTATGGTAATAATAACTTAATTATACTCTCACAATGGTCTATCAATAAAATATAATAGATCTAGATAAGCAAGGCACAGTCCACATCTTGAACCCTGCACAATCTTCTTTTTCTAGAAGTATATTTGGTTTTTTGAAGAGTTAGTAGGTCATATTACCTAACCAAGAGATAAATTTTTTTTATAAATAATATCCATGAACTAATAATCCCTTAAAATAATAAGTTTTCCTAGAGAAATAGGGGAAGTACCCTTTGTTTTTTCTTAGATAAAGGGTACTTCTTATGCAAAACCTGTAGGTTTAGAGGAATATGTATAAAGGGATGAACTAGGGGTTATTTTGACCTTTAAAAGAGATTTTTGGAGTTGTATATAACCTAGGAAAATATGAAGTACACCTCATATAATTATATAACTAAATAAGGAGGTCTAAAACACTAAGGCTTTAGTCAAACAGTAGGTAGAGTTAAGGCCTAAAAGCCAAATGGTAGGCCATTTTTACTTCAAGATATTAGTGATACTTATAAATTATTGGAACATGGTTTTATGGTGAATTCAAAGGTGTTCAAGATATTTTATTTAAGGAGAACCATAAAAAAATTAATTTTGGTCTTTAGGGTGTAGATAGACCTACTAAACATGACTAGGCCTTAAATCTAAAAGGAGGGTCAACTTCATGTATAGCCTTAGATGATAACTCAAATGTATTTGGTCATGTTCATAGGGTATTAATAGAGGTGATAAATCTTGTGTAAGGTAGATAAGTTGTAGGGAAATCTAATTTTGGCTTAGGACCAAATTTAGGCATGTATAAATGGAGAAGTAATCTCTATAGGAGAAGTTTAGATGCTCACATATTTTTAGAGGTCATGCATGGGGCTATAAGGAGTTACTTAAAGTTGATAAATGTCTTTAAATATGTTTTAGTGTAATTTTTTTATAGATTAAATGTCCCATCTTTATGAATGAACCTTAAGAGGGTGAAATAGGCCTAAACCCTTGCTAGTGACTAGTTTGGGGAAATAGAGGTGGAAAGCTAATATAATGGAATAATTTTTCCAAGATGATGATTGAAACTTGTAGGATACTCTCTTAGGATACTCCCCATGTTTTTTTAATATACAAAATTATATGAATAGGGTACAAAATAGGGTACTTTTGATTGTTTTGTGTGTTTTTTAGGTTATTGAAGGAGTATGAAGATGAAATAAAATTTTGATGAAGGATTATGAATTTTAATAAATAAATGTGGTCATTTATTTATTAATTAAAACTCCTAAGTGTTCAAACAATATCTCTCATCTCAGCCAGTCAAAACTAGCATAGTGACCAAGCTAGTGAGAGGTGGGAAAACTCTAAGTGGGAGTGATTTTAAGGTGTGCCTAATGAATATAAGGACATGGAGGGTATTTTAAAGTTTAATACACTCCATTTTACTAACTTTCATGGGAAATTGAAGCAAAATTGGAGAACAAGTGTGTAGGGTGCATGATAGAGAATTTATTTAGATTGCAAATGGTGATAACTCATTTTAGGAAGGTTTCATATGACTAAGACTATAACCAATGCATGGAAAGTCATGTATGAAATCATTTACCTTCATTAAAATCATCTTACATATCCATAATAATTTTTTTGATGTTCAAATAGGTCTAAATCATGAAGGGAATTTTTTGAGCTAGAATGAGAACTTTGATGCCACTTTTCATGAGATTCATGCCTTGTATGGCCACTTGTCTCTTATTACCTTACATGTTTCATCCCATATCCTATTATCATGTAATATTAAATAATTTTATAATCTTTACAATTTTTCTTGTGACCCTTTAACTTCTCTCTTCTCTTCTCTCTCTCAATTTCTATCAGAACCAACCATTTTTGCCATTATAACTCATGCTTCACCTGAGTATGGTGAATCCATGCTCATTTTCATATAATTTTATAAATAATACTAATAATTTTTACCTATTAATTATTTTTCATAGTTTTTATACTTTAATTTTGGATCTTTATTAGTGAAGACTATGGATTCCTTAGCATGTTGTCTCATTCTATCATCTATTTATAGTTGGAAAGCTTCTTCTTGCTAGGAATATGAAGTGTTGTAGGAAGTGTCAATTTTGATTGAGTTATTGTATTCAATAGTTCCATTCAATGCCTCTTGTATATTCCTCCTAGCCTAAACATTCATCCATAACCTCATAATGTAACATTAATGTGAGAAAATGTAGTTTAAAGAAGTGTATGTTTGGTTAGTCTCTTGGTTTCATGTGTAAAATGAAGATAGTTGGAAGTCATCAAACTATTTGGTGTATCACATCCCTTAGGATAGTTTGCTTTCAATTTTTTCTCTCCTTTTTCACCCCCAAAGTTTAGGTGTAGTAGTGATCCAAAGTGGTATATCAAGGGAGTTAGGCCTACCTAGAGATTAACCTCATTATTAGGCTACCCACAAGCCTTTAGGTGTTTTAATTATGCAAATTTTATGAGGAGAGATGAGATATATCCTCAAAGGGTGAAAATCTAAGTGAAAACAATTACCATTTAATAGGATGTAGTTGTGATGGACTTGCCTTCTTATTTTTCCATGTATCTGTCAAGGGAATTTACCTCAAATATTGGAGGATACTTATCAGCTAATTATAAATATTTGATGTTCAAGAATAGGTATGGTACCAAGGTAACCATACATTCTAAACCTATTTCATTGTTCCATTTAGAACCATATATTCCAAGTGTAGTGAACACCAATTACCTCATCTCAAATGAGGTGATAAAAGATAGTGTAGAAGAAATTAAATCACCATTAGATGGGATTCCATATTTGTTTCTTGATGAGTGAGCCTATATTTCACATTATTATGATCATTATAATCTAATTTAATAAGAAGGACTTGGTGTTTATTTCTTGCGAAAGATGCACCAATTCCTACCTTGATGTAGGATGATGAGTCTAGTGATGATATTTTGCAATTATACTTTAATAGGTCAAGGAATAATAATGGAAATATGGATATAATTATGTTTATTTCTCCAAAAAATCAAAGTTAATTATCATCTATTAATTTTAAATTTGGTTTTTCGAACAATCATACAAAATATGAGGCACTAGTTCATGGTTTACAATGGGCTAGGAAGATTAAAGTCAACACCTTAAAATTATTTGGTGATAGTGAACTTGTAGTTCACTAAGTGAGAGCTATTAATGTATGAAAAAAATATTTATTTAATATTATAAGCATAGGATATGGTACTTGATTAAATAATATTAGGCCTTTAGCATTCAGGCAATACTAAGACATGAGAATAAACATACAAATAGGTTGGCTACCATTAGATCATAATTTAATATCCCAACTATTGTAAGGAATGAAAAGGTCTAGTCACACATTAAGGTGATTCTAAGGCTTTTTATCCTAGATAATAATGATAATTGGCAAGTGTTTGAAGATGATAATCAGATTATCACATTCTTGCAAGAAGAGGTTAAATTTTCCTTAATAAATTAGTTAAAGTACTTGTAGTAGTATGGTGATCAGATTTTGAAATTTTTTTAAAAAAAAAAGTTTCCCAAGGGATCGGTCACACTTGAGAACATATTTAGTGGTGATGATGAGCTGGGGAAATAAAATTCAACTTTGTCATCAAAGGAGGAACACTATGCTAATGTGGAAGTTACACTTGGTAAGAGCTTAATGTTGGGTAAGGTATGCACTTATTTAGAGAAAGAAGCTTTCATTGAGTTATGTGCAATTTTTTTTGATGTATTTTCATGTAAATATAGTTCTCTCAATGGATTTGACCCAATTCTATCTCAACACACCATCAAGCTAGAAATGAAACTAAGCTAGTAAGATAAATACAAATGCCTATTAATCCTAAGCTTGAGCCTTTGATGAGAGCTAAGTTTCATAAAGTCATTGAGTCAACTATTATATTTATAATCAAGAACTCAACTTGGGTGGAAAACCTTGTTATATTAAAAAAAATAATGGTGAAATTACATTGTGTGTTGACTTTCATGACTTAAACAAAGCTTCTCTTAAAGACCACTATCCATTATCATCTATGGAACAAATTTTACAATTGGTTGTAGGTTTAGAAATGTTCTCCTTATTGGATGGATATAGTGGTTACAATCAGATTTTAGTAAAAGAGGACCAATTAAAGACAACCTTCACCACAAAGTGGGGGACATTTTCATATCAAAACATTCCCTTTGGATTATCCAATGTTGTATCAACTTTTTAGAGAGCCATGGCTATGGAATTCTAGGCCCTTCTTAACAAGTATATGCTACAATATTTGGATGATATTATAGTGTTTTCAAGGAATTCAAGTGAACACATGGTTCACCTTGATCAAGTGTTTTAAAGGTATAGACAATTTATGGTATGCCTAAAACCCGAAAAGTGTCTTCCCAATTTATGAAGGTAAGCTTCTTGGACATATAGTTTAAAAACATGGTTTAAGCATAGATACTCAAAGGATAACTTCAATTATTTCACTTTCCTTGCCAAATCATAAAGGATATTTGCAAAGTTTCTTGGGGTAGATCAATTTTATTAGAAGATACATCTCAAATTGTGCCACTTTAGCTAATCTACTTACAACCACACTAAAGAAGACTCAGAGTTTTAGCTGGTCCAAGGAATGAGTAAAGAGTTTTCAAGGAATTAATAAATACATTACTAGTTCTCCTACACTCATGAACCTATATTACAAAAATGACTTCATTTTGTACACTTATGCTAATATTGACACCATTTCATTCATTCTTATGTGGTAGAATAATGAGGCTTTGAAGAAGCTAATAACCTTCTTAATTCAAGGCTTGGAGGATTATGAAACAAGGTAATATTTTATTAAAAATCATGTACTTTATATTATAAGGTCTCTCAAGAATTTTAGATACTTATTATCTAATAATAAGATACACCTAATGGTTACCCATCCAAGTATCAAGGAGTTTCTCTTGAACAAAGACATAAATGAAAAAAGCGCTGGTTGGATAACAAAGGTAATGGAGTACGATGTGGAGATAAAGGTCACAAAGTTGATTAGAGGAAAAATACATTGTGAGCATTTAGACCAAGACTTATTAGAAGCCAATGAGGTGGTTATGGTGTTAAATGATGAATTTTTAGCTGATTATACCTCACCTTCTAGCTAGTATCATCATTTGGTAATATATTTGTAGGATGGTATTTATCCCTCTCACCTAACTCCTTAAAAAGAATATATTTTATATTTAAATCCATTCCATTTCTTAATTTTTATGGCATTTTTTCAAGAAAGATATCAATGACATGTTGTTAAGATTCATTGAACAACATCAAAAGGAAAGGATTCTTGAAGAGTTCCATGATGGACATGGTGGAGGGAATTATTCAGCAAGGACCATAACCCACAAGATCCTGAGAGGTAGGTATTATTTGTCAAGCATATTTGGTTATTTTCATGCATGGGTTAGGAAATATAGACAATGTGTTATGTTTTTAGGAAAGGTAAAAGTTATATCCTTACCTCTCCAGCCAATTATAGTGGATCAGCCCTTTGTCCAATGGGGATTAGATTTTATTTCTATCATTAACCCCCCTTAAATCTCAAGACATAAATGGATATTAATGGATACAAATCACTTCATTAGATGGATAGAAATAGTGATATTGAAGGAGCAAATGAGACCAATGTTCTAGAAAGGTTTGCCTACTAGATTTGGAGTCCCTTTAACCATTATTTATGATAATGTTATGGCCTTTGTGGGGTCTATAATCAGCCAATGGGTAGTTCAACATAGTGTGTTTCTTACCACTTCATCAAATTATTATCCACAAAGTAATGACCTTGTTGAATCCACTAATATTGGCTTGTTGAAGATCATAAGAAGGACTATTGAAGATAATCAAAGGTCATGGCATCTCATGTTGAATTCAACTCTATGGGATGATAAGATCACCTACAAGAGGTCAATAGAAAACTCTCCATACAAGATGGTTTATGGTAAATAAGTAAAAAATGCCTATTTCTCTTGAATTTTTTGCCCTAGAATAGATGCATCAGCTTGAGTTGTTGGAGAATTAACCTAAAGATAAAATATGTTGAGATTATGGAATTGTAAAATACAAGACATCAGTCTATGCTAGCCATGGAGAGCCATAAAGCAAAAGTGAAGAGAGTCTTTGACAAAGGAGCTTCTTCATGAAGTTTCAAAGAATGAGATTTGGTCCTCAAGTAAGATGAGGACAGAGCTAAGTCAGGAAGGCATACGAAGTTTTAATCTCTTTGGAGTGTTCCATACATAATCTCCAAATAAAAATCCTACAAGACCTTCCAACTTGCAAGGATGGATAGTGGGGAGATTTCTATCCTAGTTAATGGGATACACTTGAAATATTACTATTGAAGGTTGAGTCCTTATATATAGTTTGTTTATTTTATATTTCCTCCAAGTGATATCCTATCACATTAGTTTTTTTTTTTTTTTGCTTTATTTAGTTAGTTTCCTTATTTTATATGTTTCCCTTATTATTTTGGTGGGTTGTTGTCTTCTTTTAGTCAAAAGGTTTCTTACAGTCATGGATCAAATTCATCATTATTAGTGAATCCAAGAGTCATGTAAATGGTTTAAGTTCTCAAACATAGCATGCATGTTACCCAATTGAGTCAACAAATATGTTAGCTAATTTTGGCCCACATACCAAGATTCTACCTAGATAGAGAAGTTGAGTAGAGTTACTAAACCATAAATGATCAAAAGATCACAAAAGCAAGCTTTTTAAAGCTAAACCATCTCAAATGTCATGAAGAAATAGACTGGTTAGCTTGATTGGTCATTTTTTAGGTATGCTTAGAAAGCCTCTTAAGCTAAAATATCATATGGACATAAATTTCTTCATGTCTAAATCATACTTTGTAATTTTTATATCATGATGAGCTTTTTATCTCAAAATATAGATATTTAAAGTTGAACAATTAATATAAGACATGTGTGGGGACATCAAGTTAAAGATTTGGTAAATAGACATTTGAATTCAAATTTTCCAAGGATGAACATGTAGCTAAAAAGTGTCCAAAACATGGAAGCTAAGATCAAATCTAATAACAAGTGGGTGATCAATGATGTTAGTGGGTCTGAAATATCTAATAGAAAATGTTAAATAGTGAATTGAAAATCAATGGTGAGTGCATAGTCAAGATTATAAGATCATGGGAGCTCAAGTTGAGATCTAATGGTGTGAAATGACTAACAAAGCTAGTGGGTCTTAGCTAATCAGTGATGCATGATCTATATAACAGAGTAAATCAATAGTGATCAAGAGGTTAAAAAGTTAGCATATCCTAGGGATAAATGTGAAACTACCATGTGGCACAAGTGTAGGGGTAGATGGCTATAATAAAAGGATCCTAAGAAAAAATTAATAGCTACCAAGTGGCACATTTTTATAAAACTAGATCAAGATTAATGGATAATATCAAAAGTTGAAGCTTAGAGAATTTAAATAGAGATCAAATATGGTTGAGGCTGAATCAGAGCAAATATTTCAAAGGGATGTCACAGAGGTAGACATATTAGTTTTGATGGGTTCATCACCAAATCTAGTAGCATGATTATGACCCTTTTCTCCACTCTTACATGCCAAAGATGAACTAGTAGGGAGAAATCCATGCTGAAACAAGATCATAATAGATTGATCTAGCTATTGTAATTGCTTTAACACCATAATTCAACTTTTAAATGACTTGATCCCACCATTTTAACTATAAAGAGCATCAATACAGGTCAAAACTAGATTTAAATAGATTGATATAATTGTTATGGCCACCTTATTTAAGTAATCTTAGGAATTATGATCTTTTCTAATGGCATCAATGACAGAATGATTAGAAATCTTGGTCATTATAGTCCCTTCTCCATCCTTGTATGCATTGATCCCAATCTATCTCATCCTATTATGATATAGATATAGGATTCTAAGCCCTGAAAAGGGTCCCTCTCTTTGGAATGACTAGACTCTACCAAGATTTATACTATAGCATCTATTGGATGTAATAAAAGACTAAATTCCTCTTTTTACATGCTGAATTAAAGTGTGCTTTATGACTTCGTTGATGTGGTTAAGTGAATGTATGTTTTATTTGCCTCTATATAAGTTCTATCACCTTAATATAGTGTTTTGGTAGTTCTCATAGGTCATTTTAAGAGCATATATAGTCTATTCGTTAGTTTGGAAGTGGACGATTGCCCTCCCATGCTAGGTCAATAACTAGTCCATGATTTTTTGTGAAATATTTATATGGAAGATAATCAAAAATTGAATGAATTGATGTTTATCAGTATTGAATACATCCTATAGTGTATCTTGTATAATTATAAGGATCAAAATATTTAGTGCATCACCCCCCTTTTACATGCTTTCATAGATTATTGTTAATCTCTCCCCCCTTTTCCCAACAAGAAGCTAGTTTAGGTTTAGTATAGGTGATAGACATCAAAGGAAGCCAACCTTATCCATAGGTCTGATCCAAAATTAGGTGAGCCATAGCCTAGGGTCATTCCCATGTTGGACTAGGTTTGAGCAAGAGGACCTGAATAATCCACTTCTCAATTAGGGTGCAACCTAGGATGCCATTAAAACCCTAATAAATGTGTTTTTGGGGTTACACATGGAAAATTATTAGGCTTCATTATTTACCTAATCCAAAAGTACCTCATAAAGGTGTTTAGTAATGGCTTAAACTTTGGATGGATCAACTTCAATTCCCTTATGAGATACAATGAAGCCTAATAATTTTTCACGTGTAACCCCCAAAACACACTTCTTATGGTTTAAATGTACTTTTTATTCATGAATGCATTCAAATATTCTTTACATTACTTCAAGAGTATATACACAAGTTTAATATTTCCCTAAAATGTCATCAATATAGTATTTAATAATTTCATGCATAATATCATGAAATATAATAGTCATCACACATTGATATGTGTCTTCAATATTTTTCAATCCAAATGGCATGACTCTATATTAAAATGTTCCCCAAGGAGTTGTGAATGTTATTTTGGTTTGATCCTATAGAGGAATCTTTATCTGATTATATCTAGAGAAGCAATGCATAAGAGATAACATATTATAACCTATTTTTAAATCCACAATCATATATATATTAGGAAATGTAAAATCATATTTAGGACAAACTTTATTAATATCTATAAAATATGTTTAAATATGTATGCCAACTAGTTTCTTATTAACTGGAAAAATGTTACAAATTTAATCTACATAGGGAATAGGTTTAATAAAACATCCTACAAGAAAATTTTATATCTTTGCTTGACCAGGTTGGTTATCTATGGATTCACATTATTCATCTTCTATGATGCATGGCTAAATAAAGATATAAATTAGGTATATCAAAGTAGGTCCAAACAAATATATCAATGAACTTAATTAGAATAGCAATAATTATTTCATGTTCCTATGGAATGAGAACCATACCAATTTTGATCATCATGGGAATTGTCATTAGTTCTAGTATTCACTTTTATATTATCTTCCACAAGAAGAATGGAACCATTTTCTAGAATCATAGGTAAAGAAGACAATTGATCATTTAATTTTGAATTTGGTCTCTCAAACCTACCCATGTATGAATAATAAAAATCATTAATATGAGGTAATGGTTAATGATATATTAAATGTGGATATTTCAAGGCCATACGCTCAAATTCTTAATGATATTTAGGATTGATTTATAATCTAAAGGATAACCATAGACTTGTGGAATCCTAGGATTCTTGTGAAGGAGAGTGAACTTCCCTATCAACAACACTTGAAATAGGTTTTCACTAATGGACTTGTCTTTTTCTTTACTATTTCCCTAATCCAAAAGTACCTCAGAAATATTTTCACTTAAGGATCTCGATGTTTTATTTTCATTTCAACCAAGCAAGTTCACCTTCTCCCCAAAGTAGACCTGAGGGTCCAAAGTTTATACAAATCCCTACTTGTGGTCACCTATCAGTAAATTGTCTCTTAATACCATGAACTTTTAAATAGCTTCTTCATTTGAAAACTCATTGGGGATGATATTTCAGTCTTGTTGGTCCTATTCAATGAGGTTGAGATAATGGAGGGTAAGGGGAAAGGTTGGAAAACTAGAAATAGTGAGAAAAAATGGGAATTAAATAGATTGGTATTAGCAAACTCATCATAGAGGTTTAATAGGAATTTGTGTCACTATTGGGAACACCATCTTTTAACCTAGAAGTTAAATCATTTTCAAGATTTGTGAAGACAAACCTAGGTGATTTATATCTAAGAACTTATTTCTTTGCATGACTTAAAGGAGGAATAAGATCTAGTCTACCCTGTTCATTTATTCCCAAACCCTTGAATTTATAAGTGTGATAAGACATAATTATATTATGAATAGGGTAATTTTTACTCTAAAAATAAGGAGAATAATCCTCATTGTATATCCATGAATCATCTTCTTGTTTTAGATCTTCTTGACTAAATTCTTTTCCCTAGATAAATGGAAGATAATCCTTAGGATAATATTCCACCTTATTCTTGCACCATTCCATCTTGGGCCTTCCATGGGATTTGGTTTATCTAGGTAATTTACAAATATTAAAGGCATTTTCAATACTATAAGTGTCAAGGCCTTTGTCATTACTATTGAAATCAGAGGAATTTAATGGGGAAAGGGTGATTCTAAAGAAGAAGCAATAGTACTAAGATCTAGATAATTATAATTTAGTGGATTAGACGTCACTTTCTTATCATTTTTGATGGCATGGTCATCACTAGGACAATTAGTATATTGGTGACCCTCTACTTCCATATGTTTATAGTATTGATATGATTTCAAATCCTCAAGAATAGTAACCTCCATTCCAAAATGAGAAAATTTGATACATTGATGGAGAATTAAAAAAACTACGTGCATATCATGAATCCATGAATGATCAAGAATTAGGTATGGAAACTCAAGGTTAATTACAGGACATAAGGTATTATGGATGGCAAGCCCAACCTAGATGGGTAAGGAAATTGTATTTGTTTATTATCATTAAATATTACCATATCCCTTAATAATAATGGTAGCATTCTTTAAATCTACCATAATATATCTCAGACACTAGGCTAGCTTGAATGGAACAATATTGAGGTTAGATCCATTGTATATAAGTACCCTCTTTATTTTATGGTGATTAATTATGACTTTAATGTACAAAGAATTAGTGTCAAAAGATCCAAGGGATGATATATCAATTTGATCAAATATCAGTTGTGGGCCATGAGACAAGTGTCCTACTAACACTTAAAATTTATCTTGTGAAATATTGCTAAGCACCTGAGACTAGCTCAAAATTTCATTCAAAATATCTTTGTGGAGTTGAGAAGTACACAAAATATCAAAGATGGAAATTTTTGTTGGTGTCTTATTTAATTTATCGACACGATCATACTGCTTCTTGATAGGAGGTGTATGTTTAAGATTGGATTTATCTATAATGGGATAAGAATTAGAAAGTATATTAGGATTAGTTGAATAAGATACATACCCTTGAAGAGTACTTTTATAGCATCAATTTGTAACAACAAAATATTGAGTGGGAATAGAAACATCAAAATTTGGAATAGAATAAATAATGCCTGGGAATATAACTCGAGGACAAGGATTATGGGAAGCATGAATTCCCATAATATATGGACCCAATCTTATAATGGAGGGATTTTCTTATTGATAAATGTTGGTGTTAGGTTGTGGAGCTAAAAGCTTCACCCGAATGCAAACATGAAGGAGGGTGCTGAGTGTCACAGTTGTTGACATTGGCAAGATCACTGACGTTGGGCAAGGGTCGACAAAAAGCAACTGACATCAGCAGGAGTCAGTCAACATTGGTCACCTCTAGTCAGACAAGGACTAACATCAGTCACCTGTGTGGTTCTAGAACTGGTTGTTGACGAACAATCAGTTAGTTGAATGGGTTGTTTGCATGTTAAAGACTACTATAAGTCTTGAGCTACTTGTCTAATTATTGTATGCATGAGATCTATATAATAGACTCATGGGCTATATTGTAAAGTTGTAGAACTAGAAGAGTTCTTCCATTGGTAGAATCACAGGGGTTCTTCTAGGTATGTAAGATCAGGTTTGATCTGCAGGGTGTTGCAAGATCATGGTGGAGATCTACATGTGATAAGTAAGATCAGGTTGGTCTACAGGGGTGTGTGTGTTCGAGGGTCAAAAGGAGATCTATGGGGTAGCAAGATCTAAGGTGATAGCAACACATCAAGGAGCAAGATCATGGTGAGATCTACTTGGAGTACCAATTTGTACTCGATTGTACTGGCAGTATTGTACTAACTGGTTGAGGCAAACAATAGCTCTGCATTAGCCATTTGTTGTGACCTGTATTAAGAGAAGATTAATTTTGAGGGAAGATTACTGATATGCCCATGAAGTGGATGAAAGAGTGTGATCTCTTTGTTGTAATTTCCTTCTAACTGAGTTGAATATAATTGTGTGTTACCTCTCATATTCTATGTTATTTCTCATTGATAGTTACTTGTACTTATGGTATAATTCCGCATGTTTAAGTTACTTATATAAAGGTAATCATATGTGCTTTTAAATTTGACAAGTTGTGTCAGAGCTTTGGGGAACCTAGGTCCTATCAATTGGTATCAGAGCAAGGTTGGACATTCTTAGAGTGAGGTTGACCAACAGGTGGTTCAGATCTGGTTAGTGTTTTTGATTATAGGTTACTCATAGGGGTTTCTATTTGAGTGGGAGTATAGCAATGGCAGAAGAAGGTAAGCTGAGAATGGAGAAATTTAGACATAGGTGTAGCACCACAAGGTGTGTGGTGGTTGGTCTTCAAGATTGAGCTTGAAGAGGAATACAAGCCAAGATACAGATTAGACAATGTACTGGTATAGGTACAGGTGTAGCTGTTTATCTCCAAGTGGGAGATTGTTAGGTTGTGCAGCTAAAAGTTTCACCTAGATGCAAACATGGAGGAGGGTGCTGAGTGTCATAGTTACTAATGTCAGTAGGATCACTGATGTTAGGCAGGGTTTGACAGAAAGAAACTGACATTAGTAGGATTCAACCAAAGTTAGTCACCTCTAGTCAGACAAGGACTAACATTGATCGCCTGTGCGGTTCCAAAACTAGTTGTTGATGAACAATCAGTTTGTTGAACGGGTTGTTTGCATGTTAAAGACTACTTCGAGTCTTGAGCTTCTTGTCTAATTATTGTATGCATGATATCTATATAATAGACTCATGGGCTGTATTGTAAAGTTGTAGAACTAGAAGAGTTCTTCCATTGGTAGAATCACAGGGGTTCTTCTAGGTATGTAAGATCAGGTTTGATCTGCAGGGTGTTGCAAGATCATGGTGGAGATCTACATGTGATAAGTAAGATCAGGTTGGTCTATAGGGGTGTGTGTGTGTGAGGGTCAAAAGGAGATCTATGAGGTAGTAAGATCCAAGGTGATAGCAACACATCAAGGAGCAAGATCATGGTGATATCTACTTGGAGTACTAGTTCGTACTCGGTTGTATTGGCAGTATTGTACTGACTGGTTGAGGTGAACAATAGCTCTGTGTTAGCTATTTGTTTTGACTTGTATTGAGAGAAGATTACTCTTGAGGGAAGATTATTGGTATGCCCATGAAGTGGATGAAAGAGTGTGATCTCTTTGTTGTAGTTTCCTTCTAACTAAGTTGAATACAATTGTGGGTTGCCTCTCATATTCTGTGTTATTTCTCATTGATAGTTACTTGTACTTTTGGTATAATTCTGCATGTTTAAGTTGCTTATACAAAGGTAATCATATGTGCTCTTAAATCTGACAAGTTGTGTCAGAGCTTTGGGGAACCTAGGTCCTATCATTTGGAATGGGAGTAAGGGTTTATTATGATAGTGGATACATGATGTTCCATGACATGTCCCACTATATTTTAATTGTAAGGGGTGGCATGGTAATTGACATTTTTATCCTAGTAATTATGAATTTGATTATGATTTTTATTTTATTGATGTTTTCATTGGTCATTATGGTTAATAAGATGCTAAGAAAAGGGTTTTTACATATCCTCATATTTATTATTTAGCTAAATTTCCCCTCTTTCTAACATGTTTTATATGATATGTTGAAGTTTCACACATCTATTCATTATAGTACCTTTGACCCAATGATACTCATAATATTAATTATCCAAATACCACATGAGTTTGGGTTAAATTTCATCAAAAGGTTTTGTATTTGGCCAAGTAACCATATTTATGGCAAGTAACCTATAAAATACATTCTCAATGGGCTCTCCTAGATTAGCAAATGATCTTCTATTGAAAATATTATTTGTAAGAGTCTTCATTTTCAAAACAAGTGGTTTTGGTTGAGGTGCATTCTACACTAGTGGTGAATGCACCGTATGGACATGTCTTTCTTATATGACTCTGTTACCAACCACATTCTTGTTTTGATTGAGAGGTTTTGTATTCTCTACCACATTTTTTGGGTTTAGATTTGAACTATAGCTCTGATCTTGATTCTAATTTTGATGTTGGGATTGATTAGGTGATTAAATTTTAATCAATCCTTTATAAATGAGAGACTTATCTATTTGTATATCTTTATTAATAACATAAACAAAATTGTTTAGACACTATAGTTTGAGGTTTAATATCTAGTTTATAATTCAAATTGGTCATGAATATATTTGTTAATTCACTATCAGTAAGTGTACGTATAAATATACTATCTAATTCTCAAAATATTTTAATATAAGTAATAAATCTCTCACCCCCTCATTGTTTTATAGCACACAAATCAATCATAGTCATTTCATGCTCAATGTTATCTATAAAATTCTTAGCAAAATTCTCTAAAAAATCATCAAATCTATGATAGAACCTTTGTAAAAATGCATAAACTAATTTAAAGCTATCCTAATAAAACTTTGTGAGAATAAGCAAAGTAAGAAATCAATATCATGGCCTACTTATTAATAGGGAGTAAAAAATAGGATTAAGAATTCTCTTGGATAACCTTTTCATTTATACTTGTCAAATTTAAGAATCTTGAAATGAGATGGAAAAGAGATATGGAATATGTTTGCATCAAATGGATATAAACAAAGGTGATCCAACTTGTATATTTGGTCCTGACTCCCATCTTGTAATCCTAAAATTATGTCCTTAATAACCTTCCATTCCTAGGAAAAGGAAGTGTTTTTCTATGTAGATGGGGGATCATATGACTAATATTGATTTTTTTTTATTTGTTTGATTTATGGTAACTTTATGTAATAATATATTAGAATTAGTAATCATGTTACTGTGATTGGACTAGTTAAGAGGAACTTGGTATTGATTGGGATTTGACTAGTTAGGAAAAACATAGTATTGATTTGGATTGGATTAGTTAGGAGGATATTGGTATTGATTAGGATTTGAATATTTAATGTAGACTCATTGTTGCATATGAGGAATTAACTATTTTTTACTAAAGAATTATTTTTGAGTGGTAAGAATTCATTATTGATTAGAATCAACCTATTGTCTAGAGGGAACTCATTTTTATGTACTGAACAAGACTTGGTGGGTATTATAAAGACCTTGATTGACACTACAAGTATTAATTAGAATTATTATTGAGTGGTAGGAATTTATTATTGATTATAATCAACCTGTTGTCTAGAGGGAACTCATTTTTATATAATGAACAAGACATGGTGGGTATTATAAAGACCTCGATTGACACTACAAGTATTAAGTTTGGGAAGATGTGAATTGGAAATGATATTTTGTGTCTCAATAGGGACTTTTTGGGAATGATATGAAATATATAACTATTGAGGAGATATTTATTTAGAGGAAATTATAAGAGTGGGATTAGTAGGAACTTGAGTATGATTAGGGAATGTTTGTTGGGGATTATCCATAACAAGCTGTGAGGACTCTTTAGGTATATTTTGATTGGGAATAATATATGTTTCTAGAATAAGAAATAGATCAACCAAATAATATTTAACCTAATGCTCAATAGGTTGATTAAAATTTATAAGTGGAGGATCATAAAATGGATTAACTAATAAGGAAACAAGATTATTTAAAACTAGACCACATTATTGCAATTGGTTTATAATTTCACGTGAATGTTGGGTTGGGGATACAAGTATGTCATTCCATTTTTTATATTATTATGGAATTGTTGATATTTAAACAACTATAGGACCATGGATACAGGAGGGCTTATCATCAATCTAATTTATAATTATGAAAATGTTTTGTGGTTGTGATTTCTCAACATTATGCAAGGTTTCTAAAGGATAGTAAGGTGTAACCTTAGCACCCAATTCTAATAAGTAAAAGAGATCTTGTATATATTCTCAAAAAAGTTTTAATCAAATTAATCTCATGTTTTATTGTATGTAAGTGGCACATCTTTATACTCACGATGGTGAGCTTCCATATCATGTGAATTCATATAATCCTATTAATCATGGGGATAATTTGGTTGATATGTGAATGGGTTTGTTTAACCTTGATTCAAATCATCATCATAAGTAGTATAATAATCCATACCAATTATTGTGTAATGAGGCATGTTGGACATGCAATTAACTGAACCTAAACTTAGAATAGACCTAGAAAAAATTAATTTGGAAATGACTAGATAAATTTATGGACTTGAATAGGTTTAATTTGAACATGATAAAATTGTACTGAGACTATAATTTGATCTTAGTTTTTGAAGTAGTTTTGAATTATAAACATGGGGAAATGATTAGAATGGGTCCAAATACACACATATGAAATAACACTATGATTTAAGAAAATAAGTGTATGTGTTTACACAAATTTAGACATGAGACATATAAGGGAACAATTTTAACTTGAAAAGTGGATAGAGTGATACCTCTTTATGAAGGTGTACATAGATTGAGATAATTTTTTAAACCAAAACTAATCAATTGAACACTCAATCTAATGACCCTACTTTAGTGACTAATATAGGAATACTCCACATCCATTAAGTTTTTAGATATAATTTCCTTGGAAGAGGATTAGAAGTCTAAGATTATTTTAGCAATTAATAAATTTATTAGTGGTCTTTTAATCCCATCCTTATCTCAAAAGGTTTATATGTAAAATATATATTTGGGTGTAGTTGCTTTTACAACACTACACTGATGAATGTTTTGTTGTTAAAAGGTCCTATGATAAAGATTTATGGTATTTATAGATGGTCTTGATATAACTTTTAGTACATGGGCAAAAAATGTACGTTAATTAGATGTTGAGATTTAATGGGCCATTCACCAAAGGGTCTTTTCCCTTTGTGACCACTTTAGCCATAAGATTTTACTAAAGTGCTACCATAAAAATCAAGCTCTGAGGGAAATTTTAGTTAATATATAATTGTTTTAACCTCAATTTATATACCCCATCAAATAATCAGGTTGGTATGAATGTTTCTTAATGACATCCAAATCACCGTACCATAAGGACTCATGAGAAGGTAATGACACCCAATATGAATAGCCAAAATAAAAAATTAAAGGTATTGTCAATTTGATTCATAAGAATCCCCTAAGGGAAAGTGAAGAGAACAGTAGGCAAATCTCTTGGGATAAAAACAAATGATCACCTTCACATTTTTTAGTAACCTTACCAAAGGGGAGAGGATAAGTGTGAATGAATTACACAAGCACACAAGATAACATTTAAAAAAATATTTGAATAAATATGAACAAAAGTAAATGTGTTTTATTGTGCCAAATCAAAAGATGAATTTGTTTATAAAAACACCAAAATAAATGTGAACAAATAATATATGTTTGAATGAATCACCACACCCTTTTTGGAACTTACAAGAAAATAAGGTAAGTAATTTTTATCAATGGGTCTTTATCAAGTGAAGGTATTATTTTTTATATGTTTTTAAAAATGTAAATTATTTGGAAAATATATTTAAATCCACCAATTAGTAGGGCCAATTCATTATTTTTAGAAACCTAAACAAAATATACCCGAACATATAAAAACATAGACATAGGTGATTTCATCAATTAGAAGGTTAATTTCACTTATTATGTTGGAATTTTCATTGATAAAAAATAAATTTCATTGAAATAAAATTAAATTCATCAATTAGTAGGAAAAATAAATTGTAAAATACCCAAAAGCAAATTCACTGATTTTGAAACAATTTTGTCGAATATAAAACCCACATATATAGAACATAGAATAAAATAGATAAAAAAGGTAATTTTACCAATTATATGGGTAATTTATTTATTATCAAGTTGATTTTAGTATAATATAAGATAAATTCTTTGAAAATAATGAAAAATAACCGATTGATAGGAAAATATCCTATGTTGTTACCTGAGAGTGATTTCACCATTTATGTGACATTTTTTTAATTTCTTGATAATGTCATTGATTTCATTATCAATTTCATGGACTATAAAAACTATGTAGAATACAAAATAGATAATAAAGAAAAATTCATTGATTACTATGAAACAATTTATTAGTAGAAAATATTGGCATTGTCACCATTTTCATAAATAAAATTTAATGATAAGCTGAGGCAAAAATGAAAAAGTAAAATGAGCAACAATAATTAGATTTTCAAAAAAAAAAATTGTTATAGGGATTGAAAAGAAGGGTGTGGGTTGTGAGTCCCATTAGGCATGCCATATGTATCATTAGAATCTAGATATTAGTTTTACTTAGTCAACAATTTACAAATTATCAAATGAAGTATCAAAAAATAATAATCTACACCTAAGACCTCATGAGTATACAAATATTAAGATGACAATGATAATATTAAATATATTCAATGTAAACCTCCATTACAAGCCTCATATTTGTGTATGATTTATCTTGGATGTATCTTTAAGCAGTGTTTGATAATGTTACTATTCTAAAATAGACCATCTCTCCTTGAATACTTTAATAAATTGAGTTGATGATCATGGAATTTTATGCATAATTTAACATAATAAATTGACAAGGATTTACTGAGTCTTGAAAATCTTAAATTTAAAGGGGAAGGGGTCTATTTATAACAAGTAAAAATCAATGAGGACTTTTCATTTTGACTCCCAAATGGATGGCTATAAATGCATCCTCAAAAAGGCAAAAGGATCATCACATGGATTCATGACATGATCCCTTCTTATTTTCAAAGTTGAAGGGTTGAATATGGCTCTTGAAAATATTCAAAGGGGGAATAATATGAGCCCTCCATCTTGCATTAGAGATGGAGTATGGAGAATTATCCTCAAACTATCTTTGTGAGAGTCAATGTGGGTGCTTCATCTTGTTTCCAATATGAAGAGTGGAGAATCATTCCCAAGAAAGCACATGGATAATCAATGTAATCCCTTTATCTTGTTTCAAAGATGAAGGGTTGAGAATATTCCCCTGAAATATCTCACAAGATTCATTAATGACCCTTCATCTTGTATCCAAGATTAAGGGTGAAGAATAATCCTTCATATTAATTCAGTTAGTAATTAATGAGCTCATAAGAGAATATTCCATATGATCTTAAAAATTATTTATTGAATGAAGATTCCCTTTGGAAAGAGAATAAAAAGGAATAATTAATAATTGAAACGAAATTATAATGATATTTTCATAGAATTATAATTATAAGAATGATTAATTCAATTAATCAAAAAATAATTTAATTAATATAATGTGGGGAATTCGATTAGAAGAATGATTAAGAGAATGGATCTTAATTGCATTAATTGATTAGCTAAGGAGAATTAGTAATTAATCTGAGTAGATAATTGATAATAAAATATGACTAGAATGATAATTGAATAGACTCAATATAGTGAATTATTCCACCTAGAGATACCTTGAGGTGAATTCAAACTTGTATGTTAGATGAGAATATGATTTTAGACCAATTTGTGTTCAATTATAGGAAGTTATTCCATTTTAAAAAATTTACATGGAAGTGATAAAAATGGAGTGTCTACACTTATGAGGCACATGATGGATACATATAGATGTATATATATTATTATCATAAGCATATTATGGATTATTTATAAATTTGTTGTTATTTTTAAGAGATATGATATTTGAACTTAAATATTGATTTTGATTTTGTAACTCTTTTATTGAATTTTGCATAATGATGATGTGATATTGAAGGGATCCACATGCACAAACCCTAGGTATATTTTATTGAATATAAATACCATAAATAAGAGGTGTGGGAGAGGTATGGATAGACTCATCTTTCATATTGAGAGATTAAATAATTATGCATGAGTTGTGTCTTTCTTGTTGATTAAAATCATTGTAAATATTTAGGACTATAAAGAGATGCATTGTCATCATGTGGTAATTCTATGTTAAGTGTTATCTATTCTAGCCACATAGGTACCTAGAACATCTGCTTACTTTGGGAGAGTATGTTTTTCCAAAAATAAATTATATGCCTTTCCTTGCATGCATCTCATAAGACTCAAGTATTCACAAACTAGATATACATGATTTCTAGGAATTCTCATTACCTTGGAAGAATCTCTTATTCTTTGTTATAATTCATGGTCTATGATAAGCTTCTTAGTGATTCCTTAGCACATAGTATATGTCTCAAATATTTGTTTAAGTCTTAATTCATCTTGATTAAATATAATTCCATGATTATAATTATTATAGTTGTGGGGAAATAAAATCCTTGGTTAAAAGTTCAACTTGGCATTGTATGAACAAGACAATATTTTGCTAGAATGTGTAATTTAATGAAAATAAAGGTAAAAAGGACCTTTTAAGACATAAAAAAGGTTTCAAAGATGCTTTGAAAAGCAAGGAAGAGGTCAACATATCTTTTTTTTGAAACATTCAAGTCACTTATGGAAATAAATCCCATTTTATATGTCTTATAGAGCCTCATAACACTAAAATACCCCCATGATATTTACTAATCCATATAAAAGGAGTTAAATTATATTGAATGACATATTTTCTCTCTTTTGGCATGTTTTGACTTTCATTTCCTCTTCAAACATGAAAAATGCCTTTAATAGCCAAAAACAATTTCATATCAAGCATGAGTATGTAGGTTTAATTACTTCTTAAGCATTTTATAGGTATCTCAGTGTCATAGTGGTCCATATATGGACAAAATATCAATGATTACAAGCAAGAAGAATAAAATACCTTTAAAAATGAATATTTCCATGAAAAATAATGTTTTATGAGGTTTTACATGACTTTAAGGATACTCTTAAGTTAGGGTAGAGCCATGAAATGTCAATACCATCATGTATTATCTATTATAGGCCTCCATGAACAATATCCATGCTTGAAAAGCCCAAAAAAGTCTAAAACTAACCCAAAATCACCTTCAAAGGCCTAGAGAGGTTATTTTCTAGGATGTGGTAGAAGAGTTGAGGTGATGAATGATAGAGTAATGACATTGGAGAGGAATAAGGAGGTCCTAAAAAACACAACCTAGGTGATAGGAAAGAGAAATAACACTTCAGCTCTATGAACAATCATTAAAAAGACCAAACAGACATGTGAGGAGCTCATTTCAATCATAATTTTGGTGATCTCCCTTTTAATATTACATGAAAAAAATTAATATTTATGAGTGTTATAGGGTCTAATAAATTCCATTTATATTCATTAAGTTTGAATGAGAGGCATCAAGTCACGTACAACCAACCAAAAACCCATCAATACCTTTAAAACTCCTAAAACCTTAATAGCATGTGGATCAACCTTTGGTCATTTCAAGTTTATTCTAATCGATTACATGGAGATAAAGGGTTGTTTATGGGGTTTTAATCTATTTGGATAAACCTATAGTAAATTTTATGCCATGAAGATCCAACTAAGGATTTTGGGAGTTATTCATGCTTGGAGGAAGAGTACATGTCTACAAAGCATTAATGGATATTTTCAGTGATATCAAGGTGTTTCCTTAAGGATGAGACCTTAAACCAAGATAAATATTATCCTTCTTACTCTCCCTATAATTTTAAAAAGGAAGTATACTCATTGAGGCTATTTCAAACATATAATAGTGATGTTTAAATCAAATATGAATACCTACAAGTCTGTAAGCAATGGATTCCCAAGGAAGTATTAAGGGATCCTCTCCTAGAGGATATTAATTTCAATGCCTTGAATAAGGTTTGATGAGTTTAAATTTTAGTCAATAGTTTTTCAAGCTTCATATAGGTATAAGGTCAAACTTAGGAGAGCTCATTCTTAATGTTCTATAAGAATTCAATGTGGAGATAGCATCAACAAGATTGTTATAGGAAATGGAGGGTTCATGATGCATTAAGTGTGTCTTAATAAAAATAAATTAAGTTAGAGTTTCTCTATGCATCCAAATTCTTTGCTAGAACTAGTTAATTAGCCATATAAAATTTGTTTATCAGAGACAAGCATTGAAGACTCTCATACATAGGTGAAGATCCATAAAATCATGAGTTTCCATTTATTGAATAGGGTCCTAACGAGTCTAAATCTAAATTGAAAGGCTCTAAAATTTTCACAATTGAAAGAGTTTTATCAATGAATATAATGTCTTTAATAATTAATAAATAATTAAGTATTTATATAGGATGTTGAATATTGAGGTCATTTTCAAACCTATAAAGGAAATGCAAGGTTCTCAAGAGTGAGATCAAGTCCCATCTATAGAATGATAGGGTTATAAAGATCTTAAATGCCTTACAAGGTCAATTAATGTCTTATGGAGGAAGTCATAATCATGTACATGAAGTAAATAGTGGTTAAAACGCAAATATCCATGACTACGAGTCTTTATAAAGGTTTAAAACCTATATTGGATTCTTAAGTCAAGGGTATTATTGGTGATGAGAGATGTAATATGTCTTAGGTATAAATATAAATAGATATAAGAACTTTGAATGAACCTAATGGTTCCCATATATCTCATATTGTATTATAAGTGAGATGTATGCTCATAAGGATCCTTCTCAAGTCTCAATGAGGGCCTCAATCTTAAGATGTTATTAGAGGTCTACCATCAATTCTATAATATCAAGATAGAGGAAGAGGTTATAGGTATATAAGTAGGGTTTAGTATTTTATTATGATCCACTAATGATATCAATAATGAAAAAACATTAAACAAGAGTCTCAGTATTCATAATATTCATATAGACCTACAAGGGTGAGATTTTAAGAGTTACAGGAGAGAAGACCAAAATTAAGCATGAAACATGTTGTAAATAAGTCAAAGTGGCTAAAATGAAGGTTGTAGTGGATCTTGAGTTTCAATATCTCACTAAAATATTTTAGGGTTATTATAATTTTTTTAAATAAGGTCCTCATGACTTCTTCATAAGTATAAACAAGTCTACATGCATGAATGATAAGACATCAAGCCTCACAAGTATCAACAAGTCTACATGCATGAATGATAAAATAACCATGTTTTACAAGGCAGATCAAGTTCCCCATGGACTTAATTATGAGGATTGTAGGATTTTTAAGAGTATGAATAAATACATTACAATTTTTTCCAAGGATATATACCTTTTCTAAGGCACCCACAGGTCTACATCAACTCCCAAGGTCCAACACAGAGGCCTAAATCAAGATGCATACACCATCTAAGCTTAGGCATACCTACAATGAAGGGTTTTAAATCTTTTTGTTAATGATTTAAAATTTTCATAAACTTAAAAGGATCTCTAAATGTTATTAAAAGTTGATCGAGAGTTTGGAAAACTTTTCAAGGTCTACACCAAATGTCAAATGATTGTCTTATTATCTAAAACTAGTCAATAAATTTTTAGACCTAATTGAGGGTATCTAAGACATATTTTTAGCATTTTTTAGGGTGTATAAATAAATTTCATACATGTTATATGTGTCAATAAAGAGAACCTAATCACTGTTAGGACAAATTGTTGGAAATTAGAAATAATACAGGCATAAGGCAAGGATTCATATATTCAGAGGAGCTTGTGTCCTTGTGTAAATCCTCTAAATTGATCAAATGACTCTTCATTCATCTAACCTATATAAAGGAAAGTTACAAGTTAAATAATATAATGGTTTAAATCATTCATAAACCTATGAAGAAGGGGTAGATTTTCAAAAGAAATTACATTAACCTCCAATGTCTCAAGTATCCTCTTCCTAGTTGGGAACATGCTCTAGTACCTCATAATGAGGTTTCATCCTAGACTTAGGGTCATTTAAATGAAATTTAAAGTCTACTAAGACTTATAAAACTAAATAACAATCTCAAGCTACTCAAGAACATATCTAATTCCATTTAACCTTGAAAATGTTCTCCCTCATGTCAAGTGATGTTAATATAAGGTTTTAAAGACATGAGTGAGAATAAATTAAATTCAATATAATGAGTGGAGGTTTTCAACATGGTATTACAAATGAGAAATATAATTAATAAAATAATTAAGTTGTAGACCTTATGTATAATCGTAGTGTTAAAGAGGTTTGAGAACAAGATCAAGAATCTTCATAAGCTACCAAGGTAGTAGAAAAAAAAATGGGAATTTGTCATGATCTATAAGGGTGAAAAGTGTATCTCATAAGGTTTTTCATGGTTTAAGACCCTTTATTAATGTGTTTATAATTGTTATTATCATTTTATAAGGTAACTTAACATTGGTTAAGGTAGTTTAGCATTGTTTAAAGTATTCCTAGCAAGACTAAGGTAAAATTCATATGGTGTATCATCTTGTAAAAATAATTCATTATAAAAATGAGTTGTTAAAAAAATATCATATATATTTTTAGTCCAATCAGCCAAGCCTTGTTTAAGGTTATAGGATAGTCATATAGTCTAAACCCAATCAAAATTCTTCTTTGTTAAACATAAGTATGAATAATCATGCCTCTTTACCTTATAAGATGTCCATGGGAATTTTTCTTGACAAACAAATTCCATGATTCCATGAGTGGCCATTGTGGAATGAGTTCTAAGTGTGAAAAACCATTTGAAATTGAGACATGAACTTTAAATAAGTATAAATATTAATTACAAGTAAGGCGTGGTAGGTTTCTAACATGTGCCAACTAACTTGTGCATGATCATGGACTAGAATGATCATCATGGAAGGTGGATAGGTTCTCAATGTTAAGCACGAGATATACTAAGAGGGGGGGGGTGAATCAATATATCACATATCTTATAAAACTTTCCCTTGACCAAATTCCACTTAATCAAACATTCAAGATATGCAATAAAAATTAAACATTAAACACCAAACAAGATAGATAGAGACACCAGATTTAACATGGAAACCCAATGTGCGAAAAACCATAGAGAACAATCTCAAGTATATGAATGAGAACCAACCAAAAAAATATTCACAAGCACCAACTTGCAAGAGCACCAACCCCTTTACTGAGCACCAACCCATCAATAATTCATTAACACCAACCCATAGGAGCACCAACCCCTTTGCTAAGCACCAACCCAATAACAATTCATGAACACCAACCCAAAGGAGCACCAACCCCTTTGCCGAGCACCAACCCAACAACAATTCATGAGTACCAATCCATAGGAGCACCAACCCCTTTGTGTATACCACATAACTATCTCTCAATGTTGTTATCTCAACAAATGATAGTTCATTACAACATCTCTTTCCTCTCTCTCACCTTTACTCTTCTAAGCTAGATATAACCAATACAAATCATATACTTCTCTCTCAAATGATCTTCTAAGTTAGATATTACAATATCAAATCAACCTCTCTCACACATGTTACAAATGGCTTCTCAAGCCTTTATTTATAGCTTTCCAAATGACCTTTGACCTTCCCCCTTTGTGACCCTTCAATCCTCATGGAAAATGGTACCAAAATTGTATGACCCTTCATATCCTTGCCTTTGAAAAGTCATGTGGTGACCCTTCATGAGCAAAAACATCCTTCCCTCTTTTGTCCTTATCTTGGTGACTTTTCATATTCCTCAAAGTGTCCTTTCATGAGAAATTGTGCCCTTCCTCTTTTGTCTTCACTTGGTGACTCTTGGAATTCCCCAAGATGACTCTTCATGGGAAAATGAATCCCATCCTTCTTTTATCTTTACCGCATGGATCTTTGACTTCTCCATGGGCCCTTATTTTGTCTCATATGCAACCAAAAATATATTTATTAATATAAAATAAATATTAACTGACATTAGCTAAGATATATCTATTACAAACATCATTAAATGAAATAGGGCCTTTATCACCAATAATGCTAGACCTTTGACATCAATGACAATGTTTCCAACAATCTCCCCCTTTGTCATTGATGGCAACCTCAATCTTGAAACTGCCATATCCTATCACTTACACATACTATCATATGAAAACATACAGTAACTCTCCCTTACTATAGCAACATGTACCTATTCCTTGTACCTATTTCTACACCTATACTTGTACCTATTTTTCTCCCCCTTTGAGATCAATGGCAAAGGACCTACCTAGAACTAACACTTAGCTCCCCCTCAATTGATGCTAAACATCAATGGCAAGAAGTAATAGAAATTACTCCCAACTCCTCTCACAGATATTTAAATGTGTCCTTTGATCATGCCTTTGAGAAGATATCTAACAAGACATACACATTGTTCCCTATCCTTTGAGCATCTGCAATCAACTCATTTGAATATTTTCTTCTAATCTCACAACCTTCAACATGAAACTTTAATGTGTATCCTTGATCACATATTTGAATAACACTCAATAGATTATGCTTAAGACCTTTTACATACAAAACATTTTTACTCTTAGTTCTATCATAATCCAAACTCAAAGTACCTTTTCTGGATATCTTGGCAGTGGTTTTATCTCTGAATCTCACTGTGCCACCATTGATTTTTTTTAGAGTTATGAACTTACTTTTATCTCCTGTCATATGCCTCAAATATTTTCTATCAATTAACCATGGATAATCTTTATTTATTACATGTAGAGTTGTCTAAACCATCATAGAATCTTCATGTTGTTTTTTCTGCCATGAACATGTCTGAACCTTCTTCTTGATGAATGGAGCTTTGAAACTCTGATCCTTCTTGTTAATGAATGGAGATTTGAAAATATGATCCTTCTTGACTGACTCGAACACACTTCTACAATACTAAGCTATGTGTCTAAAGTTGTTGCACTTGTAGCATAATATGGTCTCTTCATCAAAGCTTGATAGAGGAGCAAAAGAGTTGTGGCTTCTACTTGACTCTACTTGACTTTCCTTCTCCTTATTTCTAAAATTGTTAGCTCTTTTTCTACATTCTAATTTCTTGTGACCATATCCATTACAATAAAAATAATAGCCATAAAAATAAGACCTATCTATATATCTATGACCTGATTACATTTTGTAGCTTTGTTCCCTCTAACCTTCTCTATTTGAAATGTCCTCTATATTCTTCACTTCTCCCCTTTTTGTTTCCTCTTTTGTAAGAGCTTCAACATAGCTCTTTTTCTTTTCAAATCTGATCCCTATCTTATCTAAATTATCTTTTTTAATTTCCAATATCTTATTCAATATGTTAGTGTTATCCTCAAATTTTGGGTCACTAACTACTTTATCATTGACTGCTTTCTTAATATCTTCTTTTAAAGAGGAAATTTCAATAACATACCTTTCACATTCTTTTCTTGTTATTTCCAACTATGCTATTAGATCTTCTTCATTCTTTTTGGCTTCTTCAAAGTTTTCTTGTAGATCTTCAATCATTTCCTTTGACTCCTATTCATTTTTATTGATCTGATGCTTTAATCTTCAATTCTTCTCAATAGCTTTTATCTCTTCTAGGGCACAAATGAGTTCTCCTTCCATATTCACTTCATCTTCCTCTTCTTCTTCTTGATCATCTTCATGTATGGCCATGAATAGAATCTCTTCTTCTTTTGAATCACTGAGTCCACTATCTTTGACTGAGCTAAGATCCTTAGAATATAGGCTCTTCTTCTCAAATCCTTTCTTGGCTTTGCCTTTGAAATTCTTCTTGTATGTAGGCTTTTATTCTTCATCATCATTACACTTATTTGGGAATCTAGCTAAAAAATGTTTAATATTTCCATAATTAAAACATTTAAAAGGTAATTTTCCTTGATATTTACCTATTCCCTTTTTTGTCTTGCAAATGAAAAGTGCTACGTTGTCATCTTCATCATCACTGAAACTATCACTTGATTCTTGAATCTTTGCTTTCTCTTGCTTTGATGTCTTGAAAGCCACTTCTCTCTCTGAGGGTTTATCTTGTTCTATCTACATCTCATATGTTGTGAGAATACCATGAAGCTCATCCATCTTTACCTTGGTTAAATTCTTCATCTCCTTGATTGCCAAAACCTTTGCATCATATCTCATTGGTAGAGATCTCAAAACATTTTGTACCACCGTTGACTCTTCCAACATTTCTCCAAGACCTTGAATCTGATTTATGATTTGATCAACTCGTAAAATATAACTTGATATATCTTCTTCTTCTTCCATCTTCAAACTTTAAAACCATCTTCTAAAAGTCTAAAGCTTAGCTTGCTAAACCTTTCCATCACCTTTGTAAATATTCTCAAGTTTTACCCAAGTTTCATGAGCAGATTTATATTGCATAACTTTAACAAATTTAGATTCACATAAACCACATAAAATAGCATTTAAAGCTTTAACATTACATTCACTTGCCTTCTTTTCTACTGGAGTAATTGTAGATGTCTGTGGCTCTTCATATTCCTCCACCACTACTTTCCATATGTCAAATCCAAGGGCCATCAAATAAGTCCTCATTCTTATGCTCCAAAAAGCATAATTCATCCCATCAAACAAAGGTGTGTTATTTATAGAAAATCCTTCCTATGACCCAACCATCATGCTTTCCCAATCTACCTTCAAGCTGTAAAACTTTTCAAAAAAGGAACCTACTCTGATAACAATTGTTAAGCATGGGATATACTGAGAGTGGGGGGGTGAATCAATATATCATATATCTTATAAAAATTTCCCTTAACCAAATTCCACTTAATCAAACATTCAATATATGCAATAAAACTAAACCATTAAACACCACACAAGATAGAGAGAGACACCAGAGATAATGTGGAAACCCAATGTGGGAAAAACCATGAAGAACAATCTTAAGTATATGAATGAGCACCAACCCAAACAATATTCACAAGCACCAAATTGTAGAAGCACCAAACCCTTTGTTGAATACCAACCTAGCAACTATTCATGAGAACCAACCCCTTTGCTGAGCACCAACCCAACAACAATTCATGAGCACCAACCCATAGGAGCACCAACTCCTTTGATGAGCACCAACCCAGAAAAAATTCATGAGCACCAACCCACAGGAGCACCAACCCCTTTTTTGAGCACCAACCTAGCAACAATTCATGAGCACCAACCCACAGGAGCACCAACCCCTTTGTGTATACCACACAACTATCTCTCAATGTTGTTATCTCAACAAATGATAGTTCATTACAACATCTCTTTCCTCTCTCTCACCTTTGCTCTTCTAAGCTAGATATAACAAATACAAATCATATTATTCTCTCTCAAATGCTCTTATAAGATAGATATTATAATATCAAATCAACCTCTCTCACACATATTACAAATGGCTTCTCAAGCCTTTATTTATAGCTTTCCAAATGACCTTTGGCCTTCCCCCTTTGTGACCCTTTAATCATCATGGAAAATGGCATCAAAATTGTATGACTCTTCATATACTTGCATTTGAAAATTCATGTGATGACCCTTCATGAGCAAAAAATTCCTTCCCTCTTTTGTCCTTATCTTGGTGACTTTTTTTATTCCTCAAAGTGTCCCTTCATGAGAAATTGTGCCCTTCCTCTTTTGTCTTCACTTGGTGATTCTTGGAATTCCCCAAGATGACTCTTCATGGGAAAATGCATTGCATCCTTCTTTTTTCTTTACCCTATGGATCTTTGACTTCTCCATGGGCCCTTCTTTTGTCTCATATGCAACCAAAAATATATTCATTAATATTAAATAAATATTAACTCACATTAGCTAAGATATATCTATTACAAACATCATTAAATGCAATGGGGCCTTTATCACCAATAATGCTAGACATTTGACATCAATGAAAATATTTCTAGCACTCAAGTGACTTTTTTCAAAAAAATTGAGGTGAAAATATCGCCTCAACTTTAAGAATGGTCCTTAAAAAGGTAGAAATGAGATAGTCAATGTGAAGAAATGGAAGGGTTAATGACTAAAGCTCATCCTAGCAGATGTATAGCCTCATATGGTTCCTAGAGATGATTAAGAGGATTTTTTAGGTCCTAAAAATAATGATATAATGGTGCATGAAGATAAAAATCACATGGGTTAGCTAACAAATGGAATTTCAGGCTTAAACCCACACTAAACCTAGGATCTATTTTTTGGGCTCTTTATCACATTTAAAGAGGAAATAAGGTTCAAAAAACCTAAGGATGATCCTTAACACTCTTTCAAGTTAAAAATGTCCTCACAATAAATTATTAAGGATTTTAAAAAATACAAAATAAGAGTACATGTCTACAAACAATATAATTTGGTGTATTCAAATACTAAGAAAGACATAAGTTGGTTGTCTAAGGAAAGGGACATTTATAAGTTTATAGAAAAATATGAGATACAAAAGGAAGTTTAAGTTGAATAAGACTAGGATATAAATCTACAAGATATTTAGATCAAAATTGTTTCCATCTAAGAGTGTCTTAAATTAAGACTCCATCAAGTTTTGATGATACAATGAGAAGGGAAGATTCTAGGCTTTCAAAACCTAACAAGTGAACTCTATGATAATGTATGGGAGATTTACATCCTTGAAGTTAAAGATATAGGTCTCACTAAGGGGTTTTGGGAATCATGCCACACTCTTAAAAAACCATCTAACCTCTTGATAATCTCTGTTGCTTCTCATACTTTATAACAATGATACATGATATAATTAGTTTTGGGATTTTAGGTCTATGGGTAGGTTACATGTTGTTAACACTTTAAAAAATTTCATGGTCAAAGGAGGAGGATGATTATTAAAAAAATAGCTCCATACCCCCTAATGATGCATGTGATATCCTTGACTTCTCTAAAAGTGAAATCAAGAATCTAATTACATGATAGTGAATTATCTCACAAGCTTCATGAGATATAATAAATGATTACTAAAAGAGGACAAAAATCCTAATTCACACACAAGGTATAACCAATTTTGATGATTATAACACCAAAGTTTCATTCCTACATGTTTTTTACAAGACTTCATGGTGATTAAGACTACAAAATATATTAGGAAGGGAGCTATTGATATTTACTAGTAGTTCTTATGTTGATGATGAATCAATGAACCTACAAATACCATGATGATGATCACGTAGTATGAAAGGGTTATCATGTCCTAAAAAAGACATGGAGATACATTGAAAGAGACACTAAGCATTGGAAAGTAAAAATAATAGACTCTAATGAGTTATAGATTTTTCAAACTTAAACATGTAAGATCAAGACCTCAAGGAGTAACACTAGCCTTTGATCCTTCTTAAAGGTCATTAGGAGGGCTATAAAATGTTTTTAAAACTATATTATGATAATTAAAGTGGTTAAGTATGATCATGGTGCATATTTAAGGGCATTTAAGATCAAAATCAAAAGTCAATGCATTGATAAGGTGATCCTATCAGCATATGTCTACTCATTTGATGTTATTTCATGGATGATAACCATGATTAAGGCCTATGAATGGCATCAAAAACTAATTTGAAAGAGGTAACTACCATGAGGTCAAGTAGTGGTAAGCCCAAGTTAATCATGAATCTAACTTTTGCATACACAAGAAGGTGGAAATGGGGTGAGTTAAAACTAGAGTCAAGAGTTTCAAGAGTTAATACACATTTATCCTCCATCAAGCCATCAAGAAAGGACAAATTAGGAAAAGACACTATCTTCAAGAGATCCTCATGTGAAAGGTATGGAGGAGTTGAAGAAGGCATAATGACGTATTTTTTAGTTGTCTTTTCTCATGAATATGATCAAAAATGTTCTAAATTACTTTATATAGCTTGTTAGTATTTTTATTCTAATTTTCCTTATCAAAGGGGTTGATAATGGCTCTCACTATATCCCTCCAATGGGTATGACAAGACTCTACCCATATAACACTTGTAATTTTCATTTGAATCAATAAAAAAAAGACTATTTTACCTTTATCTATGGTTGTATTCTATGTGAAATCATGGATTTATTGATCTAATATTATGATTGAAAGTTGTTATTCATTATTTATTGTATAACTTTCTCACCTATATGTAAGGTAGGATTCATTTTATAGGTCATAGGTTATGTACAATCAGCTCTTTGTAAGCAACCAACTATGAACAAGTGTTATTCCTCCTAGTTTATATTTTAACCCTAGCCTTCCTATGAAATAATATTACAAGAGTGAAAATTTGGGAGTTGTGTAAGCATATTAGTATTTTTGAGGTTTAATTGTGCAAGTATAAGTAAGTGTATGAGACAAACATCTTTGTGCATCACCTCCTTTTAGATCTTATGTTTAATTTAATCTTTTTACTATCTCCCTTTTCCTTGTTACAGTAGTAGGATAGTAATAGTTAGTGATTCATTAAGGGGAACCATCCCTCTATGGAGTTTCACTCCAACCATAGTTCACTCATAACCTTGGAGTGATCCCATTGTATCATTTGGAGGTAAAAGTCTTGAAGCCACTTCTCTAAGGGGTGTAACTCCAAATTAATAACAGTAACATTATGACATTATGGTGAAAAAGTAACATCATATGAAGACAAGCATGACTATTGATAAGGAGAAACATCACAAGATGTGGTATAAGAAATAACATTTATTTTAATTATAACTTATGATTTGCTAAGGGAAGATGAAGAAGGTTCATCCTCATGGGTTGACAAGGGAAAAGAGTTATGACATGTATTCTCAATATCCACTATTTTCAAATGAAAAGAGATCGAAACATTGTTATTAATATTTAATTTAGAGATTAAATGTTGATTTGAAATTATTTTATTAATAAATACTTATTTTAACATAAATTAATTTTGATTTTATTGTTCTTTTTGCTCTAGATTATTATTTAGGGAAGAAATTGGATTGGAAGAATATTATAGAGGTGAATTTTTTTTATGGGCTTATGTTCCCAAGATCTATCAAAATAACATTAACTATTTATTTATATATTATAAAAATAAAACTCATCTATATGTGTTCCTTCTATAATGTTTTTCTTCTTGTGATTTGGCCATTCTTCATGATTAAAGAATAAATAAAATTCACTAGCCATATTATATATTATGAAAATAAATGCAGTGAATAAATTATTATAGATAAAAATAAATCTATCATGTACAAAGGAGATAGTGACTATGAATATAATAAAATATGAATCAAGTAATGCTAATGACTATGAATGCAATACAATTAAAAATCAAGGTATGAGGTTGACCTAGATAATGGTTTAAATGATTTTTACACTCTTAATTATACTTACTCATTCATTGATTAGTGTCAGACCAATGTTTTAGAGCACTAAATATATAATTATAACCATGCATGTATCCCATTAACTTTGTTTTTAAGGGTATAATGAGAGTAACATCCTGATGCAATAATATCTTCTCAAGTGTATGACAAATCAAATGGCTAAAAGAGGCTTATTGTGATATAAATAAGGTACCCTAAGCATTTCAAATATACCACAAGGCACATGAAATCTAAAATACATGTTTAGTATTTTATTATGGCTATGAGTATTGGGGAAAACCCATCATGCCATGATTTTTATAAATATAACAACATGTAGCCCTTCATGGTAGTCATTAAGTAGTTTAAAAAATATCAGAACATAAATTTTATAACAAGAAAAAGTAAAAAGAAAATAAAGTGAAAAATAAAAGTGAAAGTTTTCTATTTTCATAAATCAATAAAATTTCAACCTAAGGTTGAAAAAAAATAGTTTTAGTGTTGGAATGATCCAAGGTGACAAAAAAAATTCTTTAGTGTCAGATTTAATCCAAAATGGAATAAGTTGAATTATTTTATGTCAGATATTATCAAAATTTGAAGGTTGTTTTATATTAGTGTTAATAATTTACATACATTTGATATAAATATTATCCCAAAAATCAAATAAAATATTAAGTAGTGTTCTTAAAATAGCGCGTTCACCATAATGTTGAACTTTTATAATTCAAGATGTATTAAACTAATAAAATTAGACTATTGAAATATAAATATTAATGTGTTCTAATCTAATATTAAAATTAATTAAATTACAATTAAAAAATACAAAATATATATATATTTTTAAAAAAAGATAAAGGCCTAAAGATGTGTAAACCTCCCTAAAATAGATAAAAAATGTTGACTATGCATGCTTAATATAACTAAAAAATGTATGAATGAATTGAAAATAGAGTTGTGTAATAAAAAAGTCATAAAATTTGAGGGGACAAGTCCATAGGAGGTTAATAGGGGCATATTGTGTCATTAACTATTGATTGAGTCACATCTTGGTTGATTGTATTTTGTACTTATTGATCGAGGTCTATACAACCACCTATAAGGTTTTACTAATGGATTATGTGTTGTATTATCGCATAGAAGGCATATAAAAGAGAAAAATGTATATCTTTCATAGTAAAAAATGTAGATATCAAATCCAAAATCGCGATGGGTAAGGATAATATTTGAGATATCCTCAGAAACCTTGCATAACTGAGCATTGCCTACATAGCCCAAATAGGCCTCAGGTCGATGTAGTTTCTCTCCTAAAATGGTTATGTGATATGTAATTATGCAACTAGATGAATATATATACAATATATTATTTAAATTATTTAAAATTGATGTTATTGACCTATAATAAAAAAATATTCAGATATGGGTTATGACTATTAGAATGTTGTAAAATTTAAATAGGATGAAATAGTTATCTTTTCCTTAGTGTGCTATGAAATTTATAGAGAGATCTAATGGGGTATAATGAGTTGCCTTGATGTGATTTTATAGGATAATATTTAAAATATTTTTTAATTAACTTTATTAAATTCATGGGAGATCCATTTTTAAATGTATTGATTAAGAAAAGGTGACATTGGAGCATAGTATGCAAAGTTGCAGTGTGGTCCTATCTAGTTAGTGTGGACTTATCTCAAAAGGCTAGAAACTATTGGGATAGGTCTGATGGAATACTTTGAGATGAGTTAGGATTAATTTATCTAATATAGGGATGTTCATATGATATTTATAGTGATTATAATATAGTTTAGGTTATCTTATAGAGTATGAGTTAGTAAAATGATGAATATACCAAATAAGGGTAAGGGTGTCAATAATAAACATTATCAAGCACTTATTGATTAATTTTATGTAACTACACCTAGGTGGTAAAAATATATGTGTTTTAAAACATATTTATATCATTTAAAATTATTAAATGCTTAGTCACTAAGTGGGGGATGGTTGAGGCTATCCAACACAAATTACTAACCCATTTTTCAAGGGTTATATTATTGTCAAATGTGAGATTAAGTTTCCAGATGAAGGAAAAGGGGAAATAATATTAGTGTACAAGACTAAAGGTGAGAAAAAACATTATATTCATCAACAAATGTAGACATAAGTCTAAATTTTCAAATACATAAAACAAGCAATAGGTAAATTATTGGCAAGGCCTAAAGAATACTAGTCACTACATGGGTCTCAGTTTTGTTGGCAGTGTCTACATAGGGTTTGAGCTCATTTTTTTATGATATGAGTAGTTACCTAAGAGATAAATAAAATTTTAAGAGTGTTTAACAAACATAGTGAGAAATATAATATTAGAGTAAGATAAATATCTCTCTTCCATATTGGTTTTTAAACTTCTAATTATCTACGTACAATATCAATATACACTTTTACATTCAGATTTATATAATTATTTCCATATTTTACATAATCTAAATATATCTTATAGATTAAAAATTAGTTAAATGATGATTATACCAAGTAAGGGTAAGGGTGTCAATAATAAAAATTTTCAAGCACTTATAGATTAATTTTATGTGCCTATACCTAGGTGGTAAAAATATGTGTGGTTTAAACCATATTTAGATTATTGGAAAGTTGGAAATTGTTAGTCACTACGTGGGGGATGGTTGAGGATAGCCAACCCAAATTACTAACCCATTTTTCAAGAGTTATACTATTGTTAAATGTGAGATTAGGTTTCCAAATGAAGGAGAAGTGGAAATAATATAAGTGTACAAGACTAAAGGTGAGAAAACACACTATATTCATCTATAGATGTAGACATAGAAGTCTAAATTTTCAAATACCTAAAAAAATCGATAGGTAAATTATTAGTAAGGCCTAGAAAATTATTACTAATAAGGTAAATTATGACTAGTTACCTAAAAGACAAATAAAATTTTAAGAGTTAGTAACAAACATAGTAAGAAATAAAATATCAGAATAAGATAAGTAACTCTTTTCCATATTGATTTTTAACTTTATAATTATCTAAGTACAATATCAATATACCATTTTACATTCAGATTTATATGATTATTTCAATATTTTACATAATTTTAATATTACCATTTTAGACTATTTTAGGACATATTAATTTAAAATAATTAGAACATTTTGGTGAACCAATTAATAAAGCAATGAACTAATCTCATGGTTGATAACTCATAAAATTAATGTTTGTAGCATGACACTTCTTAATTCTCTTCAATATGAAATTGATAGCTTGTATTAAACTAATTTTTCTGCACTACATAAAATGAGATCTATTGAGTGGTACAAATATTTTGGTTTCAAGTTACACTTTTATATATTCTACATTGACTTGACTTTAAAATAATACAATTCTATATTGGGAAACTCATGGCTGATTTCATTGGATGTAAAACTAGATAAGAATCGTGATCACATTGCATTTGATCTCCAAGGGAAAATTATTTTCATTTTATGATAAAATATATCAAAATTATCACATCCTAATTTTTGGATAACATTATTTATTGGTTTTTATTATGACAAGTGGATTTTGTGTGCTAAGTGAATTTAAATTTTATTATAATAGACTATTATAGTTTTTTTTACATAAGTATGGTTTCTATTTTGAACAATTGAGGAATTAGTGATAATTAGATTATAGAATTTCATTTCTTATTATTAATATTTAAATATGTGATTTTTTGGACTTATGATGATTAATAAAGTAATTCATTTTCTTTATATGTTTAATCAAAAGTAATGACATCAAGTGGATTTGAAGTTTCATTCTAATTATGATTTAGTATGTGATTTAAATTCATCAACGAAAACTTATTCAACTCTTTTATTATGGCAAGTTTGTCATTATAGCACAAGTAGAACCCCCAGAGTAGATGGAGGGTACCTTTGGTAAGAGTTGGATAGATGCTCACCCATTAGCACATGAGATAACACTATGAAATGAAAATATCTTTAAATTGTTTTGATAGTAAACTAGAATTAAAAGCCTATGTCACCTTGGGATGAGTAGATATGATTTTGTGAGATCATGTTTTTTGTTCACTTTTTAGTAGTATATCATGATTTATGCTTTAATTTCTCTAGTTTATAGCTCTATTGAGTAATTATTTTCTTCTAATTTTGTTATATTTGATTATTTGTATATTGAGTGTTTATACTTATGGTCTAATTATTTTTTTGTATGTATTTATCTTTAATTTAGTAGGTTGATGAGTATTAACTATCACCAACAAAAGAGGTATTGGTTTTAGTCAACCCTCATTAACATGTGTAAATAGCATCTTATGTCAAATACTCATTGATATCAAGATATTAATTTTGTTATTAAATTAAATTATTTTATTAAATAAATATATTTGATATGTACTTTAGATTTGGGTTGTAGATTGGTAAAAATGTTGTAATCTTATATGACATCCATTATAAGTTGAATTGTGAGTTGAAAAATGGATAGAAAACAAAACCTGGCTCATTTTACAAATTTACTAGTTTTTATTTTACATTATGACAATGAACCAAAATATAATTAGGGTCAAAACCTTAAACATACCCTAACTACTAAACTTAACAATAATACTTAGATAGGCCTTAAGAATGATATATTATAACGTTGATTGTCAAAATTGGCTTAGACTAAAGTATCAACAAACCTAGTAATTTTTTTAATTAAACATATAAGTAATTAAAACCCTTATAATACCTAAGGTGTAAGAATTATTAATATTTAAAAACATATATTACAATTATGTAACATTGATTATGTCTTATGGCTTAAATTCAAATCTGATGAACATTTAGTTGGATTTTAATTTCAACAATAACTTAACAATGTTTGGCTTGGATATTGAAGTCATAAATTAATGTGATTTTAAGGTTCAATCTAGGATATGATAGAATATGAATTTGATTTAATTTTTATATGTCAACCATGTTGTATAAAATTAATTATAGACATGAACAATTATTGATTTAAAGTTGATAAATTTTTAAATCTGATCATGAAGGTTAGGGTTTGATTAATCATCATTGAATTATTTATGCTATGGTTATTTAGAGTGGATATCACCCTGGTAAATCCTTAGCCAATTCAAAAACATGACTTCACATGTAGATAGCAATGATTATAAATTTAATGTAAAATATTGATTGATCTTCATGCATAAATTTGGAGTTATAATTTTAGACTCGTAGTAATTTCTCGTGACACAACCATGAAACTCCTAGATGTCATTCCTATTAGAATGAAGCTATTTTTGGATTGAGATATTTTTTGTCCTTCTATCATAGGAAAATTTATGAAATTATTTGATTGAAATGATAAAAAAAGACTAAGGGGGAAATAAAATAAAGAGGAATAGTTGGGTAGAGAGAAAGGTACGTTCAAGGTTGTCCATTAAAACTTTGTACCATCTCTACACAAACATGTATATTAAAATCCTCTTTTAATTTTCATTATAATTTGAGAGAAACACTATATGATTTTTGAAGTTGTAATAACATATGTAGGGCATTCATATTGGTATGTAATAACATATCAATATGTATCCTCCTTTTTAGACCTGGGTATTTGTTATGATGGATTCTATCTTTTTGATGTATTATTAAAAATAAGAATGAAATGATTGCTTTGAAAATATAGTTGGGGTTGTATTTTTTTTTTTTCATTACTATAGTTATGGGTTAGACTAGTTTAATAAAACATTTTATGCCTATTATTTTTTCACTCATATTTGATGTATAACAGGGCTTAGCCCTATACTTAGATGAAATATGTAATTTGTTTTTAATTATTATAATAATGAAATAACATCTATTTAAAGGTTCAAATTTATTCTTTCTATTAATGAATTTTACCATTTTTTCTTATTCTATTTTTTATTAAATAATATTATATTATAATAGTAGAATATGTTATATTTTGTATGTACTTGTGGATTATGAAAAATAATCAATTTTATCCCAAACTAAAGTATGAAAATTAAATATTGATGTCTTATTGAATTAATAATAGGAGATGTGAATGTAATTTATATTCATGTTGAATTTTCACTAGGGTAAGTCTTAAAAACCTATGGTTGTAACATGATTTCCATAATTTAGTGGTTGTAACTTGACTTATTGAAGAAAATTATGTTGTATATACCTATGTTCTTCCTCAAATTTAAAGGAAAAATGTATTATTGAGATTGAATCTATTAATTTGTAACTCTACTAAAAAGTATATAAAGTGATTTATTTCTTTAAAAAAAATTGGATCTATTTGTTTATATACGTGAGACTTGTATACCTTTGGTAAGTCTTAGAAAAAATAAATCAAAATAAAAAGGCAATTGTATATATATTAGATTATGATTGTGTTTGATGTAATTTAATGACTTAGAAGACATATTGTGAGTCTAGAAGATTTATAAAAATAATATAAAGATGGTATATTAACTTATGGTATATATTTACTTAGATGATCTATTTGCACAAATTAATTATATTATTCTATAACCAATAGATAAATAATTTTCTTTTAATATGCCTTTTAGTTGTTCTCTTTCTTCAGTAGATCACATGGATTGTTACACATAACATAGATGGTATGGGGCACTTATGCCACATGTTTCCCATAAAATTCTATACAAATGATTGAACTTATGCTAATTTTTATATATTTTAGATGATCCTTGAAAATTGGAAGGGTGATGATGCTTTGCATAGGTCATATGGGATAAGCTTGATGCATCATCATTTTTATAATTCTCAATTATGTTCCTCATGTTGAATCATGATTTTTTGTTTAAGAATAATTTCATTATTGACTAATATTAGGATAAATGGAATGGTTATTGAATTGAACTTAGGAATGTGAACACTAAAGATTGTGGATATTATTAGTTTTACATTGAATCTAAGATTGGGAATTTTTTTTTGAGCTTAGATGAAACAAGGTGGTCTCATTCTCATAATTATTATGGCCATAATAATATATACTTATTATGTACTAGTAATTTTATATTTCCTTTTTCTAGTTCACTATCAAGACCTAATTTTCACTAAGTGGAGCTAGCTACAATATGAATTGTGTACACTTTTATATCTCTCTTATTGATGTCCATGTACAACATGTTATCATTAAAGTTTCATACCAATGATTTACATCACTTTATTTTTTGTAAAGTTTAGATAATCCTTGGCAAGTTGAAAGATGATGAATATTTGCATAGGTCATATATGCCACTAGCATAATGTACTATCATTATTGAACTTATAAATGACGGTCATCAAGTAAAATCATGATTTTTTGTTTGAGAATAATCATGTTATCAATTATTATTATGATGTGTGGGATGGGTATGATTTTTAACTTAGGAATATGAACACTAAGAATTACATATATTCATAATTTAAACTTGACTCTAAAATTAGGAATTAATTTTTGAATCTAGATGAAATGAGGTGGAATCATTCTTTTAAAACTTATGGCCATAAGAATATATAAGTAGTATGTAATATGAATGTTATATTTCCTATTCCATATCACTATCGATACTTAATGTGCATTATGTGGAGCTAGTAATAGTATGACTTATATAAAGTTTATTCTTTATCCCACTAATGGTTCTATATTTTTGTTTCTAATGAAAGGTAGGGACACTCTAAAAAAATAAGAGGTTTATGAGGGATCCAAAAGGATCTATGGTTGGAGTTAAGGCCTCAAAGATGTTCTCACTCTTCCTATATGGTTTTTAGAAACAATGATGATATTTGATGTTCATGTGGATTTCTTTAGAATAAAGTTATCATGTGTGACTACTTCAAAAATATGAATGCAATAAGTTGTAATAATATTTAGAAGATAAAATCATATATTATTTATTCAATCTTGTATTTTTTAAATGTATATGAAATATATATTTTAATCATCAAAAGATGTAATATTATTTAACTAGGACATTAGTTTTAAATTTCATATTCATTGTAATTTATTGGAGAAAGCTTGATTACTATTTTGGTTTATAGTTATATATTGTTACAATTGTAATTTAAAGAAATGGGAATGTTAATCTTCATTTATGTACTTATTTCATGTAATTTATGAACATATGTTTGATAAAATACATACATACATACATACATACATAATCTAAGATAGTAATTTAATAAATCAATGAAGTTGGAAAATAAAATTACTAATATAAAAAGGATTTAACAAGTTAAATTTACTTTTTACTAAAAGTGTGATTGCATATGATAACCATGTCTTGTTTCAATTACTTAACATATTATAGTCATGTTATTTCATGAGAAAATAAATTTCAAAATAGTTATTTAACCTTTAGAAGGATTACATAGAGTTTTAGGGAAAACCATTATGGGATAAATTTTATGGTATCCAACCAAAGGGCTCCTTATATTGTGGTATCAAATCTAAGGGTTAGCATTTTGGCCTCATTCACACATATATATTTATCAAACAATGTATTGTTGGTCTTATCAAATAATAATGTTTTGGAAATGAGATAATAATAATAATGAAGACCAATTGGGGTGTTAATATATTAAATAATATCAAATAGATTTAATTCATGACAATAAATACTCAAGATAAATTTAGTGGCATAAAACAATGGGTACATAAATTAATCATGGAATAAGGTATTGGAAACAACCAAGGAAAAAATGATTAAGATAATAAAGGGAATCAAGAAGACCAAGAGGATCACAAAAATAAAAATAATTATCATGGAAATAATGAGGATAATCAAAATAGTGATCAGTATTAGTATTAATAAGATGAATATGAACAATAGTAGCAATAATAGGACCATCAAGATTGAAATGACTAGTAGCATCAAAGAAAACATCATAATTTGAAATAGAATTATATAGGGACCTAAAGAAAATAGATTCACCAAAATAAAATGGAATGGTAATCGAGGATAGTGCATAATATTGTATGATTAATATGTAAAAATACTTTGAGTTCCATAATTTTATGGAGATAAAGGTAGCATGGGGAGATTATCAACTCTTTGGAGAAACGTCATCTTGGTGAACTAATTTTAAATCCAAATACTAAATAATTTCTAAATATTTTACTTGGGATGCATTCATGTCTTAATTTATGAAGAGATGTCTCCCAAAAAAATTACTTGATCAAAAAAATGACTAGATTCTAAAATCTGAAGTGAGAAGATATGTTTGTCAAAGAGTGTTTGGAAAAGTCAATGAATCTTAATTTATGTCCTACAATACCAAAATGAAAATATATTTATAATAATAATTTTTATTCTATTAATAAATATTGGTATTGGTGTCAATTTTGATATTCATGTACCAACAAGCATGGAACAAGTCTTTAAAAAGTAAATAAAATAAGAGAAAAAATTCAAAATTATTACACCTGAAAGAAAAAAAATCAAAGAGAAAGGAAAAGGGAAGAAACATAATTCAACTCCCTGAAAAAGTAAAAAATTGAGAAATAATGGAAATGAGAACATAAAAATGTGGGACGATGAAAATTCTAAGAATAGACATTCAAAAAATGGAGTAGGTAGGTAGAAAAAAACCCTAGTAATGAAAACTAAGTCTCATTGTTGGTTCATTTATAAGTGAAGTCACTATGCCACCAACTTTAGTGAAAAATTAAATGGGGTAAATCCAAAGTGACAACCACTTCCAAATAAATATTATGCCTTTTAACAAAATATACATTTCATGGTTGATAATTGTAGGATTGGATGTTCTGAAATCATCAATTGTAGAAACAAGTGGTAATTATAATATAGCCACTTCAAGTTAATAAATAAAATTATTTAATTTTTCCTATTTTAATAAGTGGATTTTGTGTGCTACATTTATTTTACTTTGATTTTTATGGACCGATGTGGATTTATTTAACTATGGGTTTATTTTTTGAATTGTTGTGGAATTAATGATAATTCTATTATATAATTCTGTTATTGGATTTATGATGATTAATAAAATAATTCATTTATTTATTATATGGAATATGAATTAATGATACAAGGTGGATTGGATGTTTAATTATTATTATGATTTATCATGTGATTTAATTTCCTTAACCAATATTAACTCACTTCTCTCATTTTGTAAAATTTGTGATTGCAGGTCAAGTGGAAGGCCCTCAATAGATGGAGGGAACTATTGAGGAGAATTGGGTAAATGCTCAACTTCTATCACGTGAGAGAAGACTATGAATGCAAATCTTTGAAAATGCTTTCAATAGTGAACCATAACTAAAACCATGTTTTCCATTTAGATCAATAAATATAATGTTGTAACTTGTTTGTTTTCCACTTTTTATTAGTATAACATTATGTATGGTTTAATATATTTAATTTATAGTTTTGTTGAGTGATTTTTTTCTTATAATTTTTTTAATGTTCAATATATTGTATGTTGAGTGTTTTTACTTCTATCTTGCATGTTCTTTCATATTTATTTATATTTTTCTAGATAAGATGATGAGTGTATAATATACGCTATTATGAAGGTATCAATATGGATATTTGAAATCTATCACACTAATAGTGATATCAACATAGGTGAATAAAATTGGTTTGAGTTTAGTTTGTAACTAGTCATCTCCTATTGGCATGTTAAATTGATGTCTATGTTGACTTCTCATCACTATCAAGATATGAATTCTTTTATTATATTTGATTATTTGATTAAATAAATAGAGTTGAATTTGAATTTATATTTAGGATTTGGATTGATATAGATGTCACAATCTTATATAACCTCCATTTTAAGTTGAAATGAGACCTTATGAATTGGTTGAAAACATGACTTGACTCATGTTACAGACTTATTTAGTTTTTAAATTATGACAATCAATTAAAATACCCATTGGTGTTTAAATCTTAAGCATAACGTAACTACTAAACTTAATGCTAAGAATTAAACATACCTTGAAAATAATATATTATAATGTTGATTGTTAAACTTAATTTGGACTAAGGTATCAAAAAACCTAATAAATATTTTTATTAAATGTATAATTAATTAAATCCCTTATCAAACCTAAGGTCTAAGAATTATTAATATTTCAAAACATATATTACAATGCTTTAACTTTTACTATGCCTTATGTCTTTGATTTGGACCTAATAAAAATGAAATTAGAGTTTAATTTTAGGAATAATTTAATAACATTTAAAATGGATATTGAAGGAATAAACAATTTTTTTATATAAATTTAAATCCTATATCCAATATAATAATATATATTTTTAATTATTATATATCTACCGTGGTATGGAAAACTAATTATGGACCTGAATGATTATAAACTAGAAGTTAATAAAGGTTAAAATCTAGTCTTGAAGGTTAGGGTTTGCTTAATTATCATTGATTTATTTTTTTACTATGATGATTTAGAGTGTCTACTACCATGTTTAATCCTTGACCAAATAAATAACTTGAATTCACATGTAAATAATTATGATTAGGAATAACATGGAAAATATTGATTGATATGCATGAAAAAGTGAAGTATTATATACTTCATTGATGATGTTTATCTTGCATGATAAGCTAGTCATTATTTGTATATTGTGCACGTAATTTGGATTTACATTTTGGACATTGGACTTGAGTGTAAAACAAATTTATGTCCATTTTTTCCAATCCTTGGCCTAGTGTGTGACACTGCATATTTATGAGTGGATTAATCTAGGATTTTATGTTGAGTGTGTTGAGATTGCTAATATTTTTTAGTTTTTGGGTACCATGATTCATATCATGTACCTCCCCTTTATGTTTTGTTCCATTATTCACATCATACACCTCATTATTTCATAGTATTATTCATCAATGGTTAACACTACATGCCTAATCAATATATGTATGTTGACATGACACTTATATGCCTTGTATTACATATGTTACATAATTATATTTATAAAATACACTTACTATGATGACATGTTATCCACATGTTTTCATGATTTTACATGGTGATATATTTATACATAACATGATACTATACACTCTTCTTTTTTAGATGAGTGATTTACGTGATGCATCCCTCACCTCAAAAGGGGTGGAATATTAATGGGAATTTCATATAGATACAAGACCCAATGAGTAAAAATTTCATATTTTGGAATAAAATATAGGGTTCAAAAAATTAAAAATTGTCTAGATATCATATGGGTTTAGATATGGGATAATTACTCACACATTTGTATAGATTTTAGGGGTATATACACTCACTTATAGGGACATGATTACAAATTTACAAACTCATTTACACTTCAATTATATGCCATGAAAATTCACATAGTTTAAAGTAACATAAGTTATTATATATCATATATAGATACATTTAGGATATTTGTTTTCAAAATCTAGCATATAGATACATAACACTATGCATCAATTGGCACTGATTCAGTGGGGCATGATACTAGTTAATGCACATATACACCATTATAAATAATAGTTGGATTTTATTAATGAGTCATGATATTGGTTCATTCACATACATATTTTTTAAATTTAAAACTATAAGTTTATATTTTTAAACATAATTCAATGACACAAAGTAGAGAGAAACCTTGAATCCATAATTTTTCTTACAATAATCGATTATTTTTTTAGTTAATGTGTTTGAGGTTTAGTGATGCTGAATGGGATTATAATTACCAATATAGATCTCAATATTTGGCTTCCACATTATTATCTTTATGTTCAAAATTAGAGCAAGATTAATTATTTGAATTAGTAAAGTTGAGGTTTAATGGTACTAATCCCTACTTCATTACGGTTGGTGTACTTATATTCCCAATCCATGGACCTAAATTATTACAAAAATTGGAATTATATCACCCCAAATTATAAAAAAGGTTTTAAATAAGGAACCTATTAACTCACCAAGCTACACCCTTAAGAGAATATTGTTTAGAGCTCTCTAAATTTTCGGTAACATAGAATTAGTCCAAGGCTTTGGGTGGCCTATGGATGGACTAAACCTCTAGTTTATGGATCTATCTCTCTTAGCACATCCATTATGGTTCGCTTCCTAAAAATACTAACTTGATGATGAAAAGAGATAGTGAAATGCATGAAATTGGAACCTATGCTACTGGAGGTGATGCACCAACATGATGTATAAACTCCAACTAATCCTTTAACAACACTAATGAACTAGACAATGACTAATCATTAGAACATCTTGTCCTAGATACTCCTAAGCATAAATGTTTCATGTGGAGGCTATGCTAAGTGGATAAAACATGAGGATGATGACACTATCAATCAGATTCTACTACAAGCACAATAACCAACACTTTAACACATCACATGACATTCATAGACAATCTCCTAGAAAATAGGTGAGAATAAGGACCTAAAAATGGGAATAATGTTTCACCACTTCTATAAATAAATAAACATAAAACACACTAAGCTGGCAAGAAATGTTGAAATAATCCATATATTAATTGAAGATGTTTATAAGGTAAAATATGGGTATAATATCTTCATACCTAATAAAGGGATTGATACAATGGCCTTATTATATAAATTCATAGGAGAATAGAAGGTGAGATAATGGAATATTGGCATGTAAGTTTGGATAAGAGATCATGATGGTCATCATTCACTCAGTTAGTTATTGCAAACATCAGTAATAGCCCCATGATCTCTTCATGCATTGTTTTGGCTAGTTGATGTTCTTCAATGAGTGTGGCATAGAGATAGAGTGGTGGAATATAATTCATCCTTGAATAAACCCATTAAAATAATTTCCTTTCCAATTTTTTCAATAACTTCCTTTCTTGGTAGTTATAAAGGTGGCATCATGGTCTAATTAGCCTCCATGGATCACTAAGTGGTCCACCTTACCCTTTTGCATGTTGACTAAGATTAAGAAACTACCCTCATCCTCCTTATGGGTGTGAATTATGTATACTTGCCTCCATGATGTAGTTTAAAAAGTTTTATAAACCTAAAATTACTCTTTGAACATCCGTATACGCTAAAAAAACTCATCTTGTCTTGTTGCCAAAATAGGCATACTAGGTAATTAAGCCTAGTCTCTTGATGTTAATTGCTTGGATGACTATGAGATTCACATAAAACATTAAAATATGGATAATTGAATTTATATTATGTATTAATAATCATATTACATCATGTATTTTACCTTTTCCATGTACACACTTGTAAGTTTTACCACCTAAGTGATTAGGTCACCTTTTACTAGCCTTTATAGACTAGATTTTTAGTGTAGACCTATAAGAGCCTTTATAGGATAAATTGAGAGTATTTTTTGATCTAAAAAGGTTAAAAATTATTCACACTACCCTCATTAATGATTTTAAATATCTCAACACGATTAGAACTGTATTTTTTACCTAAAATCTTACAAAAGTACAATTTCTATTGAATCCATATAAGTGTCCATATAGATAATGTCATGAATGGGACCTACTTAGAGTTTATTATTATTTTTGGATGTCTTTAGGAATAATTAAATTCATTTAAATACACACTTCCCAATATTTTCTCCATTAGGTTCATTAGGACTAGTTTAGGTAGGTTCCAAATGTCATGAAATTTTAACAATTGTTCATAACCCTAAGGGCTTAAACTAAAAAAAATGCCAATAATTTTTATTATGTAACCCCCTTAAACCTTATTTATTTTATGAGGACCCCATTAATCTAATTTTTACAATTCCAACGTGAAGAAAGTGTCACTCAAGTTTAAAACCTTGCTTTCTGGGAGGTCAATGGAGAGAAAAAAGGTTGTATAAGAGAAAAATGTGTTTGCATAGAATTATAACACTTCCTATGGGTCTATGAGAACCAAAAAAACATTTATCCATTATTTTTTTCCACCTCTCCTCCTAGGTACACTACAAGCCCATTAGCTCTTACCTAGGGTTTGTAGGATTCTAGGCTAGTTTGACCCTAGAGGCCTATAAATTGAGTTTTATCCTACTAGCATGAGTCCCAAACTTAATGAACTTATCTATAATTTGGTCACTCACATTCATAATCGTAATATTATTCATAACACTCCAACCATGCCATTGTCTCTCATTTCCATGTACAGGCCTAAAACTGCATGTTTAGGCCTAGTAGGTCTATAATCAGCCTATCAAGACTCCCTGTTGCCTCAAAGTAACAAAAAATTAAATAAAGGCATTGATAAAAATTATAAAATAATTTAGGTACTCTATTTTCAATCTTGTATTATCCTTTATGTAGGCTTCCACACATCTCTTCTTCACTTTGTTTGCCTACTTGTCTGGAGTTCTTGTGTGCTCTGATATGTTCGATTTACTTTTTAATTTTGGATTCCTATGTAACCATAAAACATTTTTCCTTACCTTTTCAAGATACCTTTAATATATCCATGACCTTACTTAACTCCCTGTAGGCTTCATTTTTAATGTCATAATACATATTATTGTTGCATTTTTGGAGATAGGGTTGAAGGCTCTTTATTAGACTCATAGATCCTTATTATACATGTGGATGTTTATTGAGGTATATTGAGTGATGAAAACATATTATTAGGTTACATTTTATTAGTTTGGTCTCTTATTATTTATATATACTACCTCACACTTAGTCACCTCTATTTTCTCATGATTTCTTGTAGGTAAAATTTGATATCCTTGACTATGTGAGAGGTGAGGGATGAGGTTTATTTTTTGAGGTGATTCTTCCACAGACCCTTTGGATTGTCTTATAATATAAATAGTTTCCCATTGTTCTTATTATTCCTTTCCTCACCTTAAAACAAGGCTTCTTGCTCAACTTTCTCCATCAGCAGTAAGGTCTATAGATGTTCAACTTGAGGCTCCTTACTATGTGTGAACTGGAAATCTAAGTTTCCTCCTTGGAAACTCTCTTATCATTCACAAAATTTATTATAATAAATATAATTTTTTCACCCTATTTCACCTAGTACATTTTCAATGGAATCTAAATATGGACTCTTTTACTCAAATTATCTTTCTTCTATAGTTAGGCCTGAAGATGTAACTTTAAGATTCTTGACTGAGTGCCCATTTGAGAGGTGTATTTAACTTTTTTTATCATATGGTATTCTTATCATCATAATTTTTTTTCATGCCCTATCACATATTCCTTGAACATCAAAGGCCCTATTTCAATGCAATATGTATCATTTTCCTCAATTTACCAATATCGGGCCTATATAAGCTCAAAGCTTTCTTTGGCTGAGTGTTTCTAAGATCAGATTATTGAGGAAGGCAATGGATATGAACATTATAAAATTAACTTAATTTTCCCTTCATGCCCTTCACAAAAACTCAAATTTCTATCTAAACCTACATAGTTTGACTCAATCCACACAGTCACTTAGGCTGCAAAATAGATTACACCTCAGATCTATAAGTGCTCAATGTGGTAGGTGGTATTGATGGAATGAATATTTAATTGGATTTATAATTATAAAGTATCATTTCACTTCCTTCAACTAATCTTTTGGTACCAACGGTGATCTAGAGAACTTGCAGACATGTATTGTTACTAACCTTTTTGATGACCTAGAGAAGAGACACTAAGACTCCTTTGAGTGTTTATTCATCTTAAGTGGGATCATAATTATGTGTAGTGTTGGAATATTTATATGAGGTTCTACCCATTCTATCATTTGGACTCTTTAACCCTCCCATGCATTTGGATAATGTAGAACCATGTGTATATTTTTGACTGCCACCTTCTCTCTCATGAACATGATACTATGAGTTGATTTGACATCCCACCCTAACTATTAGATGTAATTTAATAGGATATAAATGATATTTATATTTAAATTACTAATAGGATATATTAATAATCATGAAAAAAATTATTTCAATGGTCTAGACTTCAAATTCATCAGAAAACCTACTGCCACCTTCCTACAGACTGACCAAACTAGAGATTTATTGTCTCTTTATGGATCACACATGTAAATTGAATATTTATAATGGTTTATAAAGTTTTTGAAGACCCATAATAATCCACTCAACTTTTCATTCATCTTTCATCATGCTTAGAAATGGATAAAATGATGCAAATTAGAACCCTACCTAGATGGATGAGACACTCTAAGTACTTCACCTTCTAAGTGATTATTTATAAATGAGGGTAAATAAATATTAGAAATAATTCCACAAAATTTAATACAACTAAGGTACCCTCCTCTAACCAAAATATTAGGTTATCATCTTCTCTTTCCTATCTGTACATTTTATAAACTTGACTAGCTTTACAAGGTGTTTAGAGAGCTCAATGGAGAAATGGGGTCAATTTATGATCTATTTTGAATTCAAATTCCCTAAAAAGTATGTATATGGTCTTGGGAAGCATAATGGAACCCATGCATGTTCCTAAACCTGATCTTGCTCTGATAAACCTATATAGATTAGCTAAAAACCTCAACTTGTTGCCATGAAAATTGATTAATCTACCTAAAAATTGATGGAGATGATAGGTTAGGTGTTTATGAAAATTGGAAATGTTTGTACATAAATGTAGTGATATTTCCATATTTTTTTCTACTATACACATTTCTTTTCTCACAAAACCATCTTTAGATGTTACAAAATGGGTAAAAAAGCACTTTGAGAGTGGAATGTAATATTATAAAGTTGATTTTTCACCTTTCTAGGAATGGTAAAAACTATAGTAGGTGTGATATGACTTTTACACCATTTACATGCTTTAACATGACCCCTTTATACCACTTAACCCCTTTGGACCCACTTGACCATGCTAGAAATGACTACATAACCATAAGGTCAAGAGTAACATTTACCTTAATTTTATCAAAACCACCTTAAACAATGATAAAATAATCTTGAAAAGACCATTTTAAGGATTTTAAAATTCATTTTATGACCATACACAAGCTCAGAGGACATGATAAGTAAAGTTTTGAATAACAGGGGTTGAAATTTGGCATGGGAGGCTAAATTATCAATAGAACCATTCTACATTGCTTCAGTAAGGAATCATCATCTATAGTTAGATATAGGGAAACATCGTTCCATCCATATACATGTGTGTTCCTTTCTTGCTCTTAAAGTCTCAAGTTTAAATTATAGTTCAAATTTTATATTTCACTCATTTTCCATTAACCACTACATATTCATTATAGGTTTTCTTGGAGTAGGTTACCCATGCATATCATATCCCAAAGGAAATTTATGTTTTAATACTCTTAGTTATATATTTATCCTTTTTAATATAGGATTTTATATTGAATTTCAATACTAAAATAAAATAAGGGAATTATTAGATAGTAAAATTTGGTATTTGTTTAACCTCAAATTTTGATAAGGATCCTACTTGGTTATATAGGGTTAAGAATATAAATGAAAATGTACAAGGGTGATAATAAGATCTACAACATTCTAATTAAATTCTAAACTCATATATCACATATGTTAAATTGAATTAAGATAGGTTAAAAATAATAAGTCTTGATATGTTAGATATGTAAAGGATAAGGAAACAATGTAGTTATCTAGTTTTGATGTTGACACAATTTTGGATATAAAACAAGAAGGAAGTAGACTAGAATAAGATTTTATAAAAATCACCAAATTCTAGATTAGATGATTCTAGATCCACAAACACTAGCATTCACCTAGGATGGTTGTGTCGATGCTAATATATGAGTTTGATGTGTCTTGTATGAAACACCTTCTAGAAAATTATGTGACCACTTAGATGATTTTTGGCTTGTCTTTACCTTACCTTTGTCGTATTCATATTTAGGTCATAGACTATCACTCTTTATGAAATTGTAAAACCCTAGTTCTTCATCTTCACAGTGACCTTGGGAAAAATGAGTTAGTGTGCACATAGTGTTGAGCTACTACCAAATACCCCTCTATCAATGAGCATTACATACATATCCAATACTTTGAATAGGGTGTTATATTGACATATTTATCCCCTATGTGTTGGCCTATGTGTGATTCTTGAAATATGTGGAAAACAAGTACAATAGTGACCTAACTTGTAACGTGGAAAATTAGGCTATTCCTTGAATAATTTAGACTGGTGTATGCATTAATCCTATGATTGATATGAATATTAGAGAAAAAGGTAAGCTTTGATTTATTGAGTGCTTGATTAAATGCTTTGATAAGTTACCTTAGGTCTTTTCTAAGTGGTGAATGAATGAAGAGTGATTGTGAAAACATACCACTCCTATCAAGAAATATCTCACATTAAATAACTTATGTTGACCATAGGATACATTTCATTTATAAATTAGATTTATTTAGATCACTGTACACTTGCATCAGGTTAACATTGATGAATGGGTCTTGGGTTGATGCTTATGTTCTGATAGTTAGAAAATAGGTACAGGCACAAAACTTGTAAGGGCATAAGTTAATCATATTTTAACCATTTTGGGAAAGAAATAATGTTTTGTTCATCAACATAAGACTATTCAAACTAAGAGATAGGTCAAGGATCACAAGATAGAGTAGATTGCAAGAATTCCTAAAGTGAGAAAGGTTCATAATTGAGAGGAACAACCAAGGTCTAAATTTTCCAAGTGTACAGAATTGGGGTGATATATTATACATAAATATTATTTTCTTTTCTCCCACATTTGATATAGTAATGAAATTTTAGGTTTTAAGGAGAATAAATTTATACTTAGGTGTGTATAACATATCTTGCCTTTGCTTGAGTCCAACTTGAGTGTTTTTATGGTGACTTGTTTGTAATAAATAAAACTTTACAATATATGATTAGTTAATATAATCTAAAATTGAAATTATTGAAAATATTAAAATTAAAAGAACAAGTTTTAAGAGTACACCTATGTATTGATTTTACCACCTTACCTATTGATAAGTTGATTTGAAAAGATATATCATTTTAACTCTCTAAAATTGAGACTAAAACAAATATATAAATCTATAATGTGCATGTATCTAAGGATATAGAGAGATATTGAAAATAACATGCCACCAACCTTGGATAAAAGGTGAGTTTCCACATGATAATTGAGATTATCTCAACCATGTAACCCAATCATACTTATAATTTGGTGAGTGTGAGTGAACCAAGTCAAATCTCACTATCAAACTAGTGAGGCTAGATGTTACAATGAAGTCCAAATTGAAAATTTGGAAATATTGAGAAATTTAATCACCTTAACCATACCAAAAAGTGAACCAACTAATCTAGTAGATTGGTTAAATATAGTCCATAAAAGTCCAACTTGGTGGGTGATGATAGTCATTGAGAGTGTTTTAAAATTTAAAAATGATCTATATTTAACAATATTAGGTGCACACTACATAAAATATTCACCTTATATATATCTCATGTTTAAACTATGTATAATAATGGTGCCAATGTATAAAATTCTGCCATAATAATGAATCTAAATTATATTAATGTGTGCTTTGGAAAATTCATAAACTATGTAAGTGTGAAAAACATGCTTCCAAAGCTTGTCCCCACTATATGTATGGAGAAATATGAAAAATTATATAAGTTATAATGTGGGAGAACATGTTTCCAAAACATTCCCCCATTATGATCTAGAGATGTTGAATATTGAATACATGTGGAGAACATGTTTCCAAAGCATACCCCCTGATGAATCTAAATTCTATGCCAAATATTGAATAAATGTGTATAACATGAATCCAAATCATTCCCCTATTTAATATGGGTGTGATAAATACTAAATAAGTTTGGATAACATGCTTTCAAAGCATGACCCTACTAAATATTAAAATTGTGCTAAATATTGAATAGGTGTGAAGAACATTATTCCAA